>JANBQS010000516.1:0-16150 GCA_027577415.1 Coemansia sp. RSA 922
ACTGGCTCCGGCATGGGCACTCTGCTGCTCTCCAAGATCCGCGAGGAGTATCCCGACCGCATGATGAGCACGTTCTCAGTTGTCCCCTCTCCCAAGGTAAGCAAACTCACTCTATTCTTCTTGTGTTTACTCTTTTTGTATTTTCATCTGTTTGCCACGCTTCCTCCGTATTTTTTTTTTCCTTGGTGCCCACGTGTTTTTATTTTTGTGTATCCTATCTCCTCCTCTTTCAATTGGCTGCTTTTGCTGGATCACTTGACCTTTGGATGATCTTACTAACGAAAATATGCAATGTCTTTATGATTTTAGGTGTCGGACACTGTCGTTGAGCCGTACAACGCTACCCTCTCGGTGCACCAGCTGGTGGAGAACTCGGACATGGCGTTCTGCATTGACAACGAGGCGCTGTATGACATCTGCTTCAACACGCTCAAGAACCCGAACCCCGCGTACGAGGACCTTAACTCGCTGGTGTCGATGGTGATGTCGGGTGTTACGACGTCTCTGCGCTTCCCTGGACAGCTCAACGCCGATCTGCGCAAGATGGCAGTCAACCTGGTGCCATTCCCTCGTCTGCACTTCTTCATGGTGGGCTTTGCTCCTCTGGGCAACCCCAAGAGCGCCGCGTTCCGCAACGTCACGGTGTCTGACCTCACTCAGCAGATGTTTGATGCCAAGAACATGATGGCGGCATCGGACCCCCGTCACGGTCGCTACCTGGCTGTTGCGGCTATCTTCCGTGGCAAGGTGTCGACGAACGATGTGGAGGAGCAGATGGTCAACGTGCAGGCCAAGAACTCGAACTACTTTGTCGAGTGGATCCCCAACAACGTCAAGACGGCGGTGTGCGACATTCCTCCTCAGGGCATGGAGATGTCGGCGACGTTCATTGGCAACAACACGTCGATCCAGGAGCTGTTCCGTCGTGTCAACGACCAGTTCACTGCTATGTTCCGGCGCAAGGCTTTCTTGCATTGGTACACGGACGAGGGCATGGACGAGATGGAGTTCACGGAGGCCGAGAGCAACATGAACGACCTCATCAACGAGTACCAGCAGTACCAGGACGCCACGGCTGACGAGGAGCCCGCGTATGAGGCTGAGTACGCGGCGGACGGCGAGTACGCTGAGGGCGGTGCTGGTGAGGAGTACCACGAGGATTACCAGGAGTAAAAAGGCCTGGCTATTTCTTTTTTCCTTTCTTCAATGCGAAAGTCGCATAAGTAACACGTAATAGCCAAATATACTTGACTGGTGATTACATTTGCCGCGATCTGGGCCATTAAAATTTTTTTGGGGGGAAACATGTGCGGGCCTCACGTTCCATTCATCACATACAGCAAGGCATATGAATTTTTATTTTGACGAACGCGCTAGTATTTTTTCTAAAAGTTGAACCGAAAAAAAAAAAATGTCTAGCGTTGACCCTAGCGACACTGGTCTTTGGACTTTAGGTAGGAGACGTTTGTACAAACTGTTGAGTTTTTTTCTTCTACTTTTGCGTATTTCGTTGTATTTTATACTCTGTAATTTGAGCAATTGATTATCGCTAATGTCGCTTTTTGCTTTAAATTCTAGAGAGACAACATAAGCGAGCACGGTCGGACGATGACCTAGTGGTTGATGAGGAATCTAGTCCTGAGCACATGCACGGCATCCCGCAACAACGGCAGCAGTGGCCAGTGCCGGGTACCGAGACGACAAGTAAGCAACCAGCCAAGATTAAGCTGTCGCTCAAGCTGGGTGCGCTTAAGCTCCAGCCGGCG
This sequence comes from Coemansia sp. RSA 922, assembly GCA_027577415.1. NCBI lineage: Eukaryota > Fungi > Kickxellomycota > Kickxellomycetes > Kickxellales > Kickxellaceae > Coemansia > Coemansia sp. RSA 922. Next base: position 1,767 of record JANBQS010000516.1, read on the forward strand.
CCCGTGGCACCTGTAACGGCACGGCGGTTTGAGCGTACAGAGCTAGACATTGACACTGCGTACGGCGATGAGGCAGAGGAGCGCAGACGGCAGCCGAGCAGCCTGTATATGACGCCGACTTCGGCAACGCAGTCCTGGCTGCACGAGAGCGCGTCGCTGCCTGCGCTGAGCAACACGACGGACCAGGCGAGCGGCACGCACACGCCTCGAATCAAGCTGCGGTTCTCGTTCAAGGACGCTGCGACGCCAGATATGCTGATGACGCCGGTATCAGCAACGCCCACGAGTGGGTCGAGGCGCTCGGCCTGGGGCAGCGTTAGGGCAGAGAGTCCGCCGGAGAGCGTAGTGTCCTACGAGTCGGCGGCAAGCGACATGGACACGGACGACAGTGACGATGGTCGCACGTACGACCACACGTCGTTATATTCGAGTTCGGCCACGACGCCTAGGACGCCTGGTGGCACTACTGGACGCCCGCGGGGTCGGCCTCCTCTGCGGGGTCGGCGTAGCTCGAGCCAGTCCGCACGACCCCAGACAGGAACACCAGGCTTTCCGCGTAAGCCAGTCAATGCTCTGACGACATCGGTGTCGCTCAAGAGCTCGCTACTGCGACTGGTGAAGCGCATCCGCAAGCGCGACTCGTACGGCTTCTTTTTGGAGCCTGTCGACACTGCCACTATCACCGACTACTTGGGCGTCATCAAGGCGCCGATGGATCTGGGTACCATGCAGCGCAAGGTCGAGGCCAACAAGTACCGGAGCATTGCCGAGTTCCGCCAAGACATGCTGCTGATCTGCCAGAACGCACGCAAATACAACGGCGAGGGGTCGATCTACGCCCGCTCGGCTGACCGCATCCAGGAGTACTCCATTGTGGCTATTGACCGCGAGACTGCCAAGCTGGAGAGCGTCGGCCGTGCGTCTCTTGCGCCTGAGGATCTCGCCAATGACTCGGACTCAGCCTTTGGTGCCACGCCTCACCCGCAGTCCTACGCGCAGTCTCCAGAGCACTCGCGCTCTGCCAGCCCCTGCCCTAGCCGCGACGACCATAGCGATGGCGACTACCGCCGGACCACGCGTCGCAAGTGGCGCGCCACCTCGACCTCCGAGCCTAACCACTCTGCTACTGTTGCTGCTGCTGCTGCTGTCACGCCTGCCAGCATCGCCGACATTTTCAAGTGGTCTGCCACCGGTGCAGGCAAGAAAAAGGCCAAAAAGAGCACTCTGGTTCCTCGCAAGATCAACGACTTGCAAATGAAGGTTCCGCTACTTCCTGACGGCAGCCTTGACCCTACGGGCTTTGAAGAGGATGTTGCGATTGCTGCCTACGACCACCCCGCCGTCGAACTGCCCCTCATTGCTGGCCCTCGTTCGAGTAACTCTGTGGGCGCCATCAGAACTCCCACCGGTGATGGCTTTCCGGCTCCTGTGTACGCACATGGCCGCCATTATCTGCCGGCTGCCTATGCCGACTATGGTCCGCGTCAACACCCGCAGGCTGCCGGTGAGGCTGCTGTCAACATCGGGAAGCTCGTGCCCAACCTGCAGACCATTCACGGCGACGCGCTGGGCCTAGCCTACTGGCACAGCATCAGCGATTTCATCGACGGAGCTGGCGAGGAGGCCTCGACATACGCGACCATGGTCATGGACCATCTAACTAATGGCGCGCACGCTTCGGCGCGCGATACTCTCAGCTATCTGGCCGATCGCGACGCGTACCAAGCACTGGCGTCGTCCAGCGGCATGCCAAAGAAGGGCAGTTTGTCTGCTTCCACACTGAGGGATATTGTTGACTGGCTCGAGCGCCGCCCCGTTCGCGACCGCCTGTTTGCCCAGCGCCTTGACGCTCTGACGCGGCCCATGTACCTGCGCGAAGTGTCTCCACGCTGTGCCGCCGCAAAGTCCAAGCAGACCGCCGTCGAACGCCCAGTCGAGACCGACACGGACAAGCATCGCCTGTTTGAGAAAACTAATCGCTCTCTCAAGCGCATCCACGATCAGATCAGGAACCCCAGCGCTGGCTTGCCTGGTGCTTCGCCGCGCGAGTTGGAGGACATCGAGGACGACATCTACGCTCTTGCCGAGCAGATGTGCTTGTCGTTGACTGGTTCCAACCAACCAACCGCCCGGTTGCCAGCATTGACACGAGTTCCTGCGCCTTCAGGCTCCAGACCACTCGCCACTAGACCTCCCGCTTCTCCCGCCCTCAGCAACCGCCCCATGCCTCCCAGGCCTAACCGCACCATGTCTACGCCTGTGCTACCCGCCGCTCTGAACTCTGCCTCGCTTGCTGCTGCCGTTTGCTCCGATATGATGAGAGGCATAGTCGATGCCTCAGAGTCTGACTACAGCTATTCGCGTTAATAATAATCATGTATTGTTGTGTTTAAAAGAATGAAATGAGATGAAATGAAAAGGCTGACGAGAAACGTGTTAGACCCGAGTTGGAAGTGTGTGTGGAACGCCTGTGCGCTGCCGTTTATCGCCACTCTTGCACTCGCTTGTAAAAGTTGCGCACGAGTTGCAAACTGTGTCTCCCGGTATGTGCTCATAGCCCTCGGGGATATACATCGACAAAATCCGCGACAAGTTGGGCGTCGACAGGTCGGAGGATCGAGAACTCGACTTGCTGCCAGCCGCCTCTTGGTAGTTGATGCACTTTGAGCACACGAGCGACAAGCAGCTCGTGCACTGATGCTGCGAATCGTGCATCGTAAAGTCGCCCTGGCAGAGCGAGCAGAGTGTGCCGTTGTTGGTGCTTGTGCGTCCACGCGCTGCAGTGGCTTCCGCTTGCACCAGTGTCAGCTTTGGCGGAGCTGCCTGGCTGACCAGCGAGGGAGACAATCCAGCAGAGATAATAGGGCTGACATCGTCATAAAGCCCAACTAGCGAGCAATGGCTGCTGTCCAGCGCGCTGGAAGAGCGGATTGCCGACTTGGCCTGGTCGGCTGCAGTACCACCGGCAGCAGGCCCATCGCTGGTCATAAAGGCGGTGGGCCGCCGCACTCGCGCTCGACTTTGCTTGACTGAAGAGTCGGATACTACTGTTGAGCACGATGACGACACAAACGACACCCGGTTGTGCGACATTGTCGACACAGGCGAGTGAGCATCTGCTGCTTGCATTGGCGGCGAGTCGTACATGACCGTCGATCTGGCCGATACATGCGCGCTATCCCACTCCACTGTGCTGCCAGTCGACGAGTGCTTTGTGCCATTGCGCTTCAGAACGAGCGATAGTCGCGCGCTTCTCGTCACGCTGCTGGATGACAGCCGCGGCGAGGGAGTGTCCGCAACAGAGCCACTCCGGCCAATGCGAGAAAAATCCGACAGAGGCGTCGATGACCTGTCTGGGGTTATCGCAGCAGAGCCGCTCTTGGGCTCTGGTGAGCTGGGCTCAGAATCAGCGCGAGCCCGGCGACTGCGACCAAAAACCCGCGACTGTAGCAGCTCTGGGGATGCCTGAACTACCTGAGTAACAGATGGCAATACAATGCCTTCGATGAGTACGCTGGACGCTGCGGGCGACTCGGATATGCAAGTGATCGACGATGCTGACCTCTCGGCTGCGCTGGGCTGATCGGCTGCAGCAGCAATCCATGGCGCTGATGGTCTGCGTGACGTAGACAAGTTGCCCCGCAGACCGCCTTGGCCGATGGTCAGTGCAGAAAGGCTTTGGACCAAGGCGCCTGGATCCAGACTATGACGCGACTGGGAGAGCAGCCTGTGCAAGGTGCCCTGCGGGGACTCCAGGGCCTCGCGGCCAAACAGGCGGGCAATGCACTGGTCGCAGCCACGGCCCTCCTTGGACTCTATAGAAGCGCGCCCAACGAACATGATGTTCTTGCGCGAGCATGCGTTGCAGACGATTTTGCCGCAGGCCCGACAGTGGTGGCGACGCAGGAACAGCGTAAAGTCGCGGAAGCATATATAGCACCTGTCTGAGCTCTCGTCAGGGTCCCACACGGGCGCATCAAAGTTCTCTGCCACACGAGGGAAATGCATCATCGTGCTTCTGCGCGCACGAGCGATGCGCCGCCGCAAGGAATTGTCCATCTGGAGCGTGTCGCGAGCTTCGCGTCGCTCAGTTATCATCCGCATTAGTGCCAACATCCAGTCGGCCTTCTCTGCGGCTGACGCTGTGTAGACAATAAACGACTTTTCGCGACTAATGATTGTGAACTGGTTACGGCAGTCGGCCGCGTCTGGCACGTCCATGACCTTGCAGTCTTCCAGCGGCACCTTGCGATGCCCTGACTGGTCGTCGGCTAGCGGTGGCGGGCTGCTGGAGTAGAGCAAAATGTCGCTGAACAGATAGAACTGCCGGTGCTGGTGATTCTTGCGGCAGATCTTTGTAAGGGTGCCGACCTTTACTAGCCGCCGCCCGGGCACCAGCAGCGTCTCCTTCAAGCCGAGCATACGCTGAATCTCAATGATACTCAGCGTCATCTCGTGCTCTTGGATATTTTCGTTGACAAATGTAGCAACTTCTTCAATGGTGCGCAAGGCGTCGCTGATGCTCTGGTGGTCGATATGCGCCGGTGAAGTGTGCTTCAGCAAATCCTCCAGCAGCATCTTGTAGCGTGGAATTCGCTGCACGGGCAGGAGCAAGTAGCTCTGAAACGTCAAGCCCTTGCACTCGGGGCTGGCATTGGCCTGCTGAATGAACCGAGAGAACGCCTGGTTGGCGATGAGCCAGCGGCTGATGTCAGCCAGGGCGCTGCGAAAGTTGCGCAAGTACAGCGAGTACATTTTGAGGAACGGCGCTATCCTCAAGAAAATGTCGCCAATGCGCCCAGTGGCTGGGTCCCATCGTGGTGTGGCGCCAGGACCAATGCGCGCCTCCAACTGCGCCAAAAGCTCTCTGCTCAGCGTGATGATATCCGGAAAGTTTGCAAAGAGCTGCCTAACCTCTTTGCGCGACAGGATTGGCCCATGCTGCTGCGCAGACGCCAAAAGCGGGCTTATAAACAACTACATGTGCATACAAAGGGAGAAAAAAGTAGTGCATATCGCATTTGAGTTGCATGGTAAGACTAGGTGTTACGTGGTCCAGAGTCACGAACGCAAACACACGAAGGAAGGGAGGGATAGCCAGGTAGACGGTAAAAGTTGTCAACAACAGAGAGCAACGGTCCATCTCCCTCCATTTCCCCAATTTTTCGATTGACCGCATATGCGGTCCCCCGTTTACACCAAAGCGAGCGGGAGCGGTCTGCAAACCACTTGTTTGCTTACCTTTTCGATTAGCCCCAGGCCCTCAACGTAGGTCCGCTCGGTATCGAGAATCTCAGCCGCAATGTTGGCACGCTTGTTGAGTATTCGCTGAGTCGCCATATCTCGTGGCGCGCAGTTGGCCTCGGCGGAGCCATTAGCCATCATCTTTGCGAGGGCGTGTGTGCGTGCGTAAGATGCGTATTTGTGAAAGAGTGAATAGATAGTCTGTCAACGATGTTGAGTGGGGGTTTGCGACAGAGGCTGGCAACCGAGAGCGACAGGCAAAGCCAAATGGGATAGCGGACTGCGCTCGGACCGCTCGAGGGATGGAAAGGCTGCAGGCGAAAGGGTAGCTAGAGAAAATAGTACAGCGCGACGAAAAAAAGTCTAATAATAAGAGATACAGTCGGAGATACAGGCCCAGAAACAAAGTCTAACACATGGAAGAAAAGAACGCCGCAAAACTCAGCAGAAGAAAGTGAACCGTCTGCGGCATAAAGAAAAGTAAAAGGAGCAGCGCGTTTTCTCCCCTCTGCGCCTGTCAATCCGCCCTTGTTTGCTCGTGCACATGCCTCCCCCCGCCAAGCGGTCACTGAAACCAGCCGGGCTTTATTTATTGCGCCAAGTGCTGAAGAAGCCACTGCGCCGACTGCACCTGAGACAATGGCTGAGACTCTAGAGAAGTAAATTGATCACTGCCAATTGGCCAGACCATCAAGACAAGGGCAACTACTGCCCATGAGATTCTCCCTCTTATGCTTCAGCCTTCCCCGCACTCACACCCCCCAGACAAGCGCGGGCGTCAGGCACACACACACACACAGGCTTTTCAAAATTGCTATTCCAATAGTCATGTTGAACAAAGATTGAAAATGGAAATAAGCAAGATTACATCCAAAATGTACGCTGGTACGCAGGGGCACAACTAGCAGCGCGGCCTCGTTCCCGATCTTTAGGCCTCCTGGTTGAGGATGTCAGAGTCTCCGGCATCGAGGATGGACAGAGTGCCGACACGGTAGTACTTACCGCAGGCAGTGCCGAGATCGATGTTGGCTACAAAATAAATGAACAAGAAGTAGCAAGGTTGCAGTTAGCGCATTACTCGAGATAATCAACTGTCAGTCAGCCAGGCATTTACACATAGATCCAGCCAATAATACTTACTGCCGTTGAAGTGGTGGACGCTGGTCTTGGCGAGCATAGCGTAGTACTCGATCTCAGACTTGCGCAGAGGAGGAGTGTTGCCCGAGATGATGACCAGCTTGGCCTTACCGGCACGCAGGCACTTCAGAGTGGACTTGTAGCCGAGGGAGGACTTGCCGCTCTTCATGACGAGAGCAAGGCGGGAGTTGATCGACTCACCGGCGGACTACACAAGTAAAAAATAAATAGAACATACTTAGGGTCATTAGCGAGAGTTATCGAGATTCAGGCTCATAGTGAGCGGTGCAAAATTTTTTTTTGCAATCGCGTACGAGTGGGAATTTCCACTAGCCAATTTGCCTCTTCCAAGCGCAGATAGGCAGTGGAGATATGTCGACTACCGGTTTTGCTCGGGTGCACACAGCTCAAGCAAGGAGAGAGGGTGAGAGCGAGAATTGGTCAAATTGGGCAGCCAAATGACACCAATTCGTTGACCAAAAGGCCAGGGAGCATTGGCTGTCGAACATGGACTGCCACCGAGGAACCACTTGCCGCGCAGTGCTCTTCTCGCACGATTGCCCGACGCTGGGTTACAGTTGTTGCTGTTGCTGAGACGAGACTACTGGAGTGGTCTGCGCTCAGAGCACGAACGGTCTTAGAGTGACACTTACGGACTTCTTCGAGGGTGCCATTGCTACGATATTTTGTGAAGTATAAATGTAAATTTCTCTACTCAGCTGATGCGAACAGGGGAAAAAGGAGGTGTCTCCTAGGCCAGCCCGCTCAGCTCTTTGCTAAGTATGCCTTGATCCCCTGTTTGGCCCCGCCTAAAATTATTGCACTTTGCCCCACCAAAGCCCAAGCTGTGTATAGCCGCGCCGCACAGCTTGTAAGGGAAAATTTTTTAAAGCCGATCACCAAATATCACCGCCACGAGCCGCAGCTCTTGACTCGGCGGCTCGGCATTGGCCCCACCCGACAGTTTGCACGTGAGCTGGGTGTTAAACACGTGAGTAGAATGCGATTGGTTGGTTGGGTGGGAGGAGGGGCCAGGCCAGAACGCGCACAAAAACAAAAAGAAATTAGAAAGGCGCACTTTCGCTCAAGTCACAGGAGTCGTTGATTGCGGCCGCTTCTTTCTTGCCTTTCCTTTTTTTATTTGCTCTTTTTAATTCAAGTTGAATCAGCACTTTTATACTTTTACTTTCTGCCCCTTTGTTCGCTACAGACAGTCGCAGCACTAAACACACATACCTTCTGCCCACTCCGCGATACGCGTTTACCATACGGAGGCGTAACTAGCATCACACATACATTTGCAAACTAAGCCTCTGTCGCTCTTTCAGCCTTCAGAATGGTGCTGACTTCGTACGGGTCCGGCACGTTATGCTGGGCAAAGCTAAAGGGCTATCCTTGGTGGCCGTCACGGGTACGTTTAATGTGCCATTCATACCGTCCTTGTTATGTGGCGGGCTGCATTGTAGCCAAGCCGCATGTCGCTCAAGAGGGATTGCCCCAGAGTTGTTGGCTGTGGCTAAGTCTGTTTGCAAGGCAGCTCATGTCCCAGTAAAATTGTAACCGCTAAACGCGCACTAACCTGCCAGTTCTTGATCTGTTCTGTATGCACTCCTTGTAGATAGAGAATGAGGCGAGCCTCTCCAGAGAGGTCCTGGACAGCAAACCTCGCAACAATCGCGTGTACCCAGTGCTTTTCTTTGGCTCACTCGACTAGTAAGTATATTCCCTTGTGCGTCAGAGCGATTGACAGGCTGGTTTGCTATGTTGAATACTAACATTCATTGTCTGCTCTGTTTGTGTTTCCACAGTGCCTGGATGACGCCCGAGAACCTCGAGCCCTACGATGAGAACTTGGCGAAATACGGCAGCAAAGCAAAGAATCGCAAGGATCCATCGTTTGCTGACGCGCTAAAGCAGGCGCAAGAGCCATCGATAGCCGAGGCGGTCATTAGGCGTCGCGCGGGCAATGCATCTCCTAGCGACGATAATGACAATGCTGACGGAGCTGAGGAAGGATCCTCCAGTAACAGCGAGGACGATGATGATGTGGATATGCACTCTGCCGAATCGGATGCCCAACCAACAGCCAAGTCCAAAGCAGGCAGTCGTAGAAGCGCCAATGGTGGACGGGGAAGACAACCCAGAGCTAGCAACAAGCGATCCAGTTTCGGTGCCGCCTCTTCTGACGACGATGAGCCCGTCGCGGCTACACCCAAACGTTCGCGCACAACTGCCAGAGAGAAGTACGAGCATAACACCGCCTCACCAAGTGCTAGGCGCGATAGCGATGATTCGCGGTCAGTGACCAAGGATTCGCCGCGTTCGGTTACCCCAGAGCACAAATCGAGTCCGGGGGTAGGCAAAGAGGATTCAAAGGGCGAGCGCGGCAGTAAGAGTCACCAGCACTCCAAAAACAAGAACAAGTCATACCAGACTCTGATGCAGCTCAGACACCGCCTCCAGAAGACCATTATCAAGGGCCCGATCCCCGACAACCTGACGCCGGTACATGAAGTATTCCGCAAGCTCGAAGACTTTGACATGACTCTGGAGCTGATCCAAGAGACAAAGTTGGGTAAGGTGATGCGCATTATTGCCGTATCGGACAAGCTTGGCGATGCGCCTGAAGAGACGTTTGACATCAAGGGCCGCGCTATTCGTTTGGCGGACAAGTGGCGGATGCTGATTGTAAAGCGTCGAGATGGCTCGGCTGAGCCCGTTATGCCAGAGGAGCAACTCTCGATAAAGTCGGCAGAGCCAGAAGCCAAGGGTGAACGGCCACCAGTCGCCGATACAAATGTAGCCGCGGATCTGCCGACGCCTGACGAATCCCGCAGTCTACCTGACACTCCTGTTGAGGCAACCTCGCCAACAACCAGCACGGCCAATCTGTCTCTAATAGAGGGCATAAATGACTCTGCTGCTGCTTCCTCTGATGCACAACACTTGGAGCAACAGTCCCGAGCGGCGCCTGCTCAGGGTATTCCCTCGATCTAAATCCGGTGCAGTCACTACCACCGCCTATCCGATGGCCCAGCTCCAGCCGTGCTGCTGCTACGTTATCGGTCCAGACCACACTTCCCCCCACTTAGAACAGACTCCAAATATATCACAAATCAGTTAACAATCAGTCATGTGATTACATACATGATCAAATCCTTGGTTATAAATTAGTTTCATATGACGACTTTAAGGTTGGGGCTACGCCACTTTCGAACTTTTCTCTCTTCTCTTGTGCATAAAAAATTATTTCTTTAAAACGCGTGGTAAATTCCATTGCTTTTCAACACCAATCACTACTGTACACGGGAAAATGGAAGATAGCAATCATACTAAAGAGGCCCAGGCGCCAGGCGCAGACACCAAGGACGCAAAGCCCGACACCGAGCATGTCAACATCAAGGTCATTGGCCCAGTAAGTGTTTATTCTAGATTTGCCACACACAAAAATTGCCTGTCAGTCACAGTAGTTGCAATGCCCTGGTGACCAAAGGCGGGTATTTACAATATAACGCGTACATTCGTTGGGCTGCGATTGCTGCTGCGGACGGGATTTGGCTTCAACTATCCATTTAGCGTGCTAAACTACATATTTATGCCCGACGAGTTACGTAATATAGGACAACTCGGAAGTCATGTTCAAGATCAAAACATCGACCAAGCTTTCAAAGCTTATGACAGCATACTGCTCTCGTACTGGACAGACCGCGGGCTCCGTGCGGTTCTTGGTGGATGGCCAGCGCATTGGCCCCGATGACACCCCGCAAAGCTTGGGTCTCGAAGAAGGCGACGCCATTGACGCCATGACAGAGCAGGTGGGAGGCTGCCGCCGTTAAGAGCACACGCAAGGATGCTGAGCGAAGCTATCTGGATGATGTGAAGCCCCACAAAGTGTCATTTACTTAGCCCGTGTTTATTTTCCTCATAGCTTGCAAGTGACCACAAGTAAAATGGCTTATATTTGATTTTAAAGAAACCACTAAATTCTACATACGAGAGATGGGCTCAAGTCCAATAATCGTCAGAGCGTTACCGAGTACAGTGCGAGCGCACCAGTACATCAACAGGCGGGCCTCGGCGATATCTTCAGGCTCATCCTTGACCTTCATCTGCTCAATTCCAGAAGAGACAGTGCGCGCAAGCTCCAGCATGTACTGAACGACGGTGCAGGGCTCCAGCGACTTTAGAGTGCTCGACAAGATATCGGGATACTGAGCAAGAAGTGTGACAATCTCGAAGGCGTGGCTCTCAGTAAGAAGCGAGATGTCGGCATCGGGATTGACCTTGACCTGGTCTTGAACCTTGCGCTCAATCGAGCACAGACGAGCGTGAGTATACTGTAGATAGGGACCGGTGTTTCCCACGAAGCTGAGGATGCGCTTCCAATCAAAGTCGTAGTCCTTGATACGCCTGGCAAGCATGTCCTGCACGATGATGGCCGAGACACCCAAGACGCTGGAAACGTGTTCGGGGTCGGGGACCTGGGCGTACTTGCCCTCATTTTTGCGCATTACCTCGTGCATGATTTCCTTGCTTTCGCGCAGCATATCGTCAAGGAAGATGACGGTACCATTGCGCGTGCTCATACCATTGACCATGCCGTAATTGACGTGCTGGAAGCGGTCGGCGTAAGGGAGGCCAATAAGGCTGATAGTCTTCAAGAACTGCTTCATGTGCACGTCCTGCTGCGACGAAATAACGTAGACGATCTTGTCAAAGTCATACGCTTCGAAGCGCTCGATGGCCGCACCAATGTCGCGAGTGATGTAAAGCGTGGTTCCGTCGCTCTTCTTCACAACGGGCCTGCCAAGCTTGTACTTTTCGAGGTCCAAGAGCTTTGCGCCTTCACTCTCGGCGATTAGACCGCATTCCTCGAGCATGGCCATGGCACGAGTCATACCCTCGCCGACCTGCGACTCGCCCGAATAGACGTCAAAGTTAATGTTCAAGCGCGCGTAAGTGTCCTTGTACTTGACAATGCTGAGTTCGCGGAAGCGTCTCCACAAAGCAAGAGCCGTCTCGTCGCCATCCTCCATACTCTTAAAGTAGGCACGAGCCTGGTCGTTTAGCGAATCGTCTTCCTTGGCAGCAGCGCTGATGGCGACGTAAACCTCAAAGAGGTGCTGAATAGGGTCAGCAACGAGCTGCTCTTCGTTACCAAAGCGCTCAAACCCAACGGCCAACAGACCGTACTGCTTGCCCCAATCGCCTAGATAGTTCATGGAAATGGCATCCCAGCCGCTGGCCTTGTAGAGGTTGTAGATAAGGTTGCCGATAATGGTGCTGCGCAAGTGGCCGGCGTGGAAGGGCTTGGCGATGTTGGGCGAGCTGAACTCGACAATGACACGCTTGCCGGCGCCTTCGTTAGTCCAGCCGTACTTGTCCTGCTTCTCGTAGATGGTGGACAGCACCTTACGAGTAAGAACTTGGCGGTTGATACGGAAGTTGATGTAGGGTCCAGTGGAGACAGCACTGGTAATGACCTCATCGACCTTGAAGGCTTCAGCCCAGTCCTTGGCCAGCTGGGCAGGGTTGCCCTTAATACGCAGGCTAGGGATGTTGACAGCCAAATCGCCGTGAGCGTTGGTCTTGGGGATCCCGATCGCTCCGGTGATGGCTTCAACCGGGGCGCCAGTCAGAACCGCCAACTGCGTGGCAATCGTGGTTTTGAAATCTTCAAACATTGGCAATTTACGTCGAGAGGTGTGCAGCGGTCTTCCGAGTGAAAGGCGAGCGGCGAGAAGGCGAGGCGAGCAGCGACTGATTAAAACCGAGAAAATGGCCAGCTTTGAGAATGTATGGCTAGCAAACAAAATTGAACAAGCCTAAAAAATATTTTTTTTATGAAGAGATCGCACAAACAGGTGAATCACCTTTTGCTATGGTTGGGGCAAAGGTCCTTTGCCTGTCAAAGGGATTCACGTGACGGTCTGATCACGGCTAATCTGGATCTTACAGATGAGCACTTTTGTGCGTTCAAAACCCCACCATATGCCATAGAAGCGGGGAGAAGCAGTAGGCGGACTGGGCGAGTATGGAGAATGCGCCCGCAACGTTTCTGCTGTTTGTTTTGGCGGACTGGCAAAGCGAACGAGCGGGCACAGTAGCGCCGGGCAGCTGGCCAGCGATGTATCCCCACGCCATTCATTCCCCGCGCACAACTTCTCCCCACTCTCGCTCTTGAGCTGTGCTGACGAACAGATGAAGCAGCAGCCCTCTCTCTTTCTTTTCTCTCCTTTCATTTCTCCGTGTCTTTCCTACTCGCGCTACCCTGCATCTTATTCTTGCATTTCCGACACTCTGCGTCCAGCCCAACAAGTAAGTTCTGCGTGAGGTCTGCCAGCAATCGGTGCCCAGTTTGGCATTGGTGGCTCAGGCTAAGCGCCGCTTCTGCCAGGCGGCTTGAGTATTAGAACAATGGCTCAGCCGTTTGGGGCCAGCCAGCCATCAGCGGCGTCGATTCTAGCACAATTACAACCACCAGTATTGCATCCTTTTCGCGCTTGTTGTGCTACGGCATACTGTTGTGATATTTGGCTCAACGTGCTTGCAAGCGGTCCCGCTTTGTTTATCCCAAGTGCGTGCATCTTCTCGCCTTGCAGCTTGATTGGCGCGCTCTCCTCCATTTTGCGCCAGCGCATGTTATTATATCCCCCCAGCCGGTCCCTAGCCTGTCCTCGCTGCCCTGCCACGCACATCCCTTTCTTCCTTTCGCCATCCTTGCTAACTTTCCGACTTTACACTCCTTGCTATTTTTTATATCTCTTATTTTCCCGCTTCAATTAGTTTACTCTTTATTTCACTAGCCACACGCTCTCTCGAAATGTCGGCCACCGAAGCAAGCGCTAATCCCCAGGCCACCGCCGGAGGCATTGGCATTGCCAATCTGCCTAACCAGCTCCACAAGATTGTCACCAAGAAAGGTACCAACTTTTCATTGATGGTCGTCGGCGAGTCTGGAACCGGCAAGACTACCTTTATCAACACCCTGCTCACCACCGAGCTCATCGAGCCCTTGGACGACGCAACTCGCCGCAAGAAGCAGCTCGACAAGACTGTTGACATCAACATTCACAAGGCCGGTAAGTACACACACATATAGTTGCGCACGCATCCTCGCCTACTCTAGTATCTGGAGCAACTATTGCTAACTGCCACACTACTTTTTCAACTCTTGTAGAGCTCGAGGAGAAGATGTTCAGCGTCAAGCTCAACGTCGTGGACACGCCTGGATTTGGCGACTACGTCGACAACAACGACTGCTGGCTGCCCGTCGTCGATTTCATCGAGAACCAGTATGAGCAGTACTTGCGCCAGGAGCAGCAGCCTGTGCGCAAGGGTATTGTCGACATGCGTGTCCACGCCTGTCTGTACTTCATCCGTCCCAACGGCCACACGTAAGTATACATTCGTCCCCTGGCGTATCCTGCCAGCATTCTGCCCTGTTGTTGTATTATTGCTTTTTTGTTGCTTTTGTTGCCCGCGCCATTGTTGAGCTGCTTGTTCTCCCAAAGCCTTCCTGCAAGTGTTTACATGTTTACTTGTTGTCCTTCCACTTTCGAACGCCACAACTGTGGCTCTGTGGGCTGAACTAGTTTTAGCTCTTCAGTTAAACCAAACCTTTTCTTTTATTATACCTGCGCACTTTGCCGATGTAGTCTCAAGCCCCTGGATGTGCGCGCCATGAAGGCAATCGGCGCTCGCGTCAACCTTATCCCCGTCATCGCCAAAGCCGACACCCTGTCGCCGACTGCCTTGAGGCAGTTCAAGAAGCGCGTGATGGATGTCATCGACGCTCAGAGCATTCGCATATACCAGCCACCCGTTGAGAGCGACGATGGCAACTCGGAAGAGCGCAACCGCGAAATTATCTCGGCCGTGCCATTTGCCATCATCGGCAGCACCTTGGAGGTCAAAACCGAGGACGGTCGCCGCGTCAAGGGCCGCCAGTACCCGTGGGGCGTAGCAGAGGTTGAGAACGACCAGCACTGCGATTTTAGGAA
>JANBQS010000517.1:0-16135 GCA_027577415.1 Coemansia sp. RSA 922
AACAATCCTTACGCCGGATTCCGCTCATCAAGACAAGTGAAAGAGGCGCACGCCATTTTGCGCAGTTGTCTCCTTTCTTTTGATAGCCACCGTGCTAGCTTTTTCTCATCTTCTAATTCTTTCGGAGCAGGGGCTCCTTAATCGTAGACCCACTCATATGCGTGTGGCGTATATGTTGATTTACCGCAGCGGAAAGTAGTGTTTCTACGACTGTGTAGTAGACACCATGTGATAGATGTGTATTTAAAATGGATTAGGGGCGGCAAACATAGCTGACAATCTGATTCTTGGCAAGCTTGCTGTAGACACTAGCCACAGGAAAGTGCGAGACGAATTGTCTGTTGGCAGAGTATATAAAGACAGCATTTCCGGCCAAAATATGGACGAAGCTCTTCACATCTAAACATCTGCCACATCTGTCACTACCTTTTAACTGATCATGACTACTGACAACACTACTCCATCCTACGTTCTTCGCTACTTTGACCTTATTGGTCTGGCCGAGACCAGCCGCATGCTTCTGACGGCAGCCAAAGTCGAGTGGACGGAAGAGCATCCTGAGTGGCCACAAGAGAAGCCTAACCAGCCGTTCGGTCATCTACCTGTCCTGGTAGAGAAGAATGGCGCAGATGATGGCTCTGACTTTATTCTGAGCGAGTCCGGATCAATTGAGCGCTACCTTGCTCGCACTTTCAAGTTTGTCCCTACTGACCTAAAGGAAATCGCGCGTCAGGAGCAGCTCCGCGACCAGCAGTTGGATATTATTCTGGCGTTCTTTATTCAGCTGCGAATGGTTGACGAGGCCAAGAAGGAGAGACGAGGCGAGTTTGACGTGCTGCTGGACAAGATTGTTGAGATCCACACCACGATTCTGCGCAATAACGGTGACTGCGGACACTTGTTTGGCAAAGAGCTATCGTATGCTGATATGTCGGCCTACGCGTTCTACAAGCTATTTGTCATGTACGCAGTAGAGTTTGACGCGGATATCAGGTCTTTTGTCAAGGACAAGATTACTCCAGAGATTCTGAACCTGATTCGCACTGTGGAGTCGGACCCACTTCTTGAAGAGCATGTGGTGAAGAAGGGAAGCTTTGTAACTCATATCTTGCCTGAATGAGCAAGGAAGCTTTTATCAGCATTTTCTAAACTAATTGAGGCTGACCCGCTTTTTGTGGCCTACATGTAGCAGAGGGCTAGTTTACTAATATATCCCAGATTTAGGGTCCAGTGCACCGCTATTGTCAATAAAATACAGATGCTGCATGTCTTTGGCCATGTGTCATTCTAGGGAGCCTGGATAGATTTGCCACCTGTGCATGAAGTCTTAGCTTGACTAATTGGAAGAAAAAGCTGATGTGCTGACATGAAGCCGGCGGAGATTCAAGGCACAATGTTGATAGCAGCGTCATGCGTTTCAGGCGCCCCTCCTCCGCATATGCATCAAGCACTGGCTGCTACCTGCGAGTCTTTCTTGAGAAGGAGCCCCTTAATTGGGGACCTGCGCTTGTTTTTGTGCTTGCTGTGCATGTGTTGATTTACCGCAGCGGAAAGTAGTGTTTCCATGACATGTATGTTGCTGCGTTGTAGACATGGCGAGTGATAGATATGTATTTAAAACGGATTAGGGGATGACAAATATAACTGACAATCCTTCTTGGAAGGTTCGCAGAAAACACTGGCTACAAGAAAGTGTGAGAAAATTGTATGCGTCCAGAGTATAAAAATACAGCATTCTTGGCCAAAACATGGACGAAGATCTTCACTTCCAAACATCTTCCACATTTCCACTACTTTCTTCACGGACTATGACTGCTGACAACACTACTCCATCCTACGTTCTTCGCTACTTTGACATTGTTGGTCTGGCTGAGACCAGCCGCATGCTTCTGACTGCGGCTAAGGTCGAGTGGACGGAGGAACATCCCGAATGGCCACAAGAGAAGCCCAACCAGCCATTTGGCCGTCTACCCGTCTTGGTGGAGAAGAATGGCGCCGAGGATGGCTCTGACTTTATTCTGAGCGAGTCCGGATCGATTGAGCGCTACCTTGCTCGCACTTTCAAGCTCATTCCCACTGATCCAAAGCAAGTCGCGCGCCAGGAGCAGATCCGCGACCAACAGGCGGATGTTACCGATGCATTCTTTTCTCAGCTATATTTGGTTGGCGAGGCCAAGAAGGAGAGACGAGGCGAGTTTGACGTGCTGCTGGACAAGATTGTTGAGATCCACACCACGCTTCTGCGCAAGAACGGTTACTGCGGACACCTGTTTGGCAAAGAGCTGTCGTATGCTGATATGTCTGCCTACGCGTTCTACAAGATGTTCATCTTGTATATTGTGACCCATGACGCGGATATCGCGCCCTTTGTCAAGAACAAGATTACTCCAGAGATTCTGAACCTGATTCGCACTGTGGAGTCGGACCCGCTTCTTGAAGAGCATGTGGCAAAGAAGGGAAGCTTTGTGCCTCATGTTCTCTCTGAATAAGCCAGCTTTCCCTGGCTATTTTTTATGTGAGCTTTGGCAATAAATACTAATAGTAAACAGAAAGATCTACAGCGCATGTCAGGTTTTTGTGATGACAAATGAGAGTAGCTGTCGGAGCCGAGATCGTTCAAATGTATCCTTCCATCTTTGCTTCCATTCATCTCTTTTTGACATCTAGTCACAAGACCAATAGACCTTCTAGCAGAGGGCTTGGCATCTATTTGTCAGATAAAATGGCAATCCCTTTGGCGCATCCTTTTGCTGTTTTTGGGCACATCTCCAATCCTGACATCTTGCTCTCTTCACCGCCCAACTCCCTCTATAGGCATTACTAAGCAACAATATGGCATCCTACGTCTTTCGTTACTTTAACACTATTGGCTATGGCGAAACTACGCGTCTATTGCTAACTGCCGCCAAAGTCGAGTGGACTGAGGAGCACCCTGAGTGGCCGCAAGAAAAGTCCAACCAGCCATTTGGCCGTCTGCCCGTCCTAATCGAACAAAGCATCGACGGTAGCCCCGATCTAGTACTTAGCGAGTCTACTACTATTGAGCGCTATCTCGCTCGCACCTATGGTTTCCTGCCCATGGATCCAAGACAGGCGGCGCTTCAAGAGCAGCTCCGCGACCGACAGAATGACGTGTTGCTGACCTTTAGGGAGTACATGTCAGTCCCGGATAGTGCAAAAGAGGGTGTGTACGCCAAGTTTGAGGGGCTTTTGGACAGGGTGATTAGCATTCACACGGGGCTCTTGCGCGAGAATGGCAACACGGGCTACTCTTTTGGTCCTTCGCTCTCGTACGCTGATATGGCGATGTACACGTTCATGAAGCTGTTCTTCATTCAAATCGTGCAGTACTCTGAGATGATGCCAAAGCTGTTCAAGGCCAAGCTGACGCCCGAGCTGGCCAAATTGGCTACTACAGTTGAGGCTGACCCATTGCTGGTAGCCTATGTATCGAAGAAGGGTGGTTTGGCGGAGTATGTTCTGCCCAAATAAACCAGGCGATCTTTCCATTAGCCTTTCTTCTTTAGCGCCTGATTTCTGAATTGTAAGCAAAGCTGACCAATACACTTTGTATCTGGAAGGAGCCCCTTATGCTCGGAGCCGAGCTTGTCTTATGCCTCCTTTTGTCGTTGTTTTGTATTCGTAAGCGTCTTCAACGTAGAGAGTAAATAGAAATCTCAGGGTCTATGGTTCTAGCACAAAAACATTGATATAAAAGACACCCTATCTGCTGTACTTTTTTCCAAACATTACTGACCACACACACCATCCTCAATACTCTACCAATCACTTCAAGAATATCACTACTATCAACACTATGGCCTCTTACATCTTTCGCTACTTTAACGTCGCCGGCTTTGGCGAAGCTACACGCCTACTACTAACTGCCGCCAAGGTTGATTGGTCCGAGGAGAACCCCGAATGGCCGCTAGAAAAGCCCAACCAGCCGTTCGGTCGCCTGCCTGTCCTAATCGAACATAGTGCCGACGGCAGCCCCGATCTGGTAATTACCGAGTCAGGAACTATTGAGCGCTACGTTGCACGCACATACGGCTTCTTGCCCGCCGATCCGCGGAACGCAGCGCTTCAGGAGCAGCTTCGCGATCGTCTTAATGATGTCGTGATAGCATTTTTTGCGCACAAGTCGGTCAGCGAGGGCGAAAGGCAAGCTGTGCATGACAAGTTTGTGGACCTTTTGGACAAGCTAGTCGCTGTGCACTCTGAGCTCTTGCGCAAGAACGGCAACAACGGTCATTTGTTTGGAACTGAACTCTCGTTTGCTGACATCTCCACCTACGCGTTCCTCAGGATGTTCTTGATTAACCCTATGCCGTCCTTGGAGCATTCTCCACAGCTCGTCAAAGCCAAGTTGACACCCGAGATTGCCAAGCTCGCTGTTACTGTCGAGGCCGATCCGCTTCTCGAGGCCTTTGTGTCGAAGAAGGGTGGTTTGGCGGAGTATGTTCAGCACAAGTAAATTGACCGATTCTTCCATTAGCTTCACTTTCCTGATTTTAAGCAGCGATTGATCAATATACACATGGCTCATTATAGATACTTTTGTCAGAACCGAGCCAATTCGATATATACGTCATCAGCCATGATACTTTTTGGGAGCGAGTCTGTCAAACTGCGGTCTGTCTTCAGGCACGCAAGCCACCTTTTGGAGGAAAAAAGCTGTACTATAAAAGGCGGTACCCGCCGCGTTCTCTTCCTGCTGCGCTTTTTAGCATTCGTCTGAACACGTCATATTTTATTACTCTAACACCAACAACGACTTTACAATCAACATCTACCACTGTCAACACCATGCCTTCTTACGTCTTTCGCTACGTTAATGCCGTTGGATTTGGCGAGACCACTCGCCTCCTATTAACCGCGGCTAAGGTCGAGTGGACCGAGGAGAGTTCGGACCTTGAACAAGCACGGCTTGACCATCCAAATGGTATTCCAGTCGTGCTAATCCAGAAGAACTCTGACGGCAGCCCCGACGTTGTGTTTAACAAGTTCGTCACTATTGAGCGCTACCTTGCTCGCACCTATGAATTCTTGCCGGCCAACCCAGAACAAGTAGAGCTACAAGATCAGCTCCGCGATGAGCAGAGTTCATTAATGAAACTCTTGTTGTCAACCGTGGCGCTAGGTATTGCAGCTAACCAAGACGTGAGGGAATTTGTGTTCACCGTGTTCGAGAGATGTTTGGAAATGTTCCTTGGCTCCCGTGTGAAGCTCTTGCGCATGAATGGAAACACTGGCTACTCCTTCGGTTCTACTCTTTCGTACACCGACATGGCGATCTATTCCTTTATGAAGCTTTTCATTGTTGACTTTGCGACTTCCTCAAAGGAGATCGCAAGGCGTTTCAAGTGCAAGATGCCGCCCGAGCTTGCGAAGTTGGCCGCCACTGTTGAATCTGACCCGCTTCTCGAGGCCCACATGTCGAAGAATGGCAGGTTTGCAAATGTATTCCAGGGTTAGGATCTTTTGATTTACACTGCCGCTATTGTCAATAAAATCCAGCTGCAGCATGTCTTTGACTATGTGTCATTCTAGGGAGCCTGAATGAATCTGCCACCCGTGCATAAAGTTTTAGTTTGACAAATTGGAAGCAAAAGCCGACGTTCCGACATGAAGCTGGGGGAGATTCAAGGCACAGCGTGGATAGCAGCAGCATGCGCTTCAAGCACACCCCCTCCGCAAATGTATCAAGCACTGGCTTCTACTTGCGAGTCTTTCTTGAGAAGGAGCCCCTTAATTGTGGACCCGCACATGACCTTTCTTTTCATGTGTGTTGGTTTACCGCAGCATGAAGTAGTGTTTCCATGACATGTATGCTGCTGCGTTGTGGACAACACGAGTGATAGATATGTACCTAAGCTGGATTAGGGGTGGCAAACATATGTGACAATCCGATTCCTGGAAGGTTCGCTGCAGATGCTGCTAAGTAGGAGACGAGCTTAAGGAGGGCGAGACGAATTGGCTGCGGCCAGAGTATATAAAGACAGCATTCTTGGCCAAAACAAGGACGAAGCTCTTCACTTCCAAACATCTTCCACATTCCCACTACTTTCTTCACCGACTATGACTGCTGACAACGCTACTCCATCATACGTTCTTCGCTACTTTGACCTTATTGGTCTGGCTGAAACTAGCCGCATGCTTCTGACTGCGGCCAAGGTCGAATGGACGGAAGAGCATCCTGAGTGGCCACAAGAGAAGCCCAACCAGCCGTTCGGTCATCTACCCGTCCTGGTAGAGAAGAATGGCGCAGATGATGGCTCTGACTTTATTCTGAGCGAATCCGGATCGATTGAGCGCTACCTTGCTCGCACTTTCAAGTTTGTACCTACTGACCTGAAGGAAATCGCGCGTCAGGAGCAGCTCCGCGACCAGCAGTTCGATGTCAGCGCGGCATTCTTTAATCAGCTTGCTATGGTCGACGAGGCCAAGAGGGAGAAGCGAGGCGAGTTTGACGTGATGCTGGACAAGATCGTTGAGATCCACACCACGCTTCTGCGCAAGAACGGTGACTGCGGATATTTGTTTGGCGAAGAGCTGTCGTATGCTGATATGTCGGCATATGCGCTCTACAAGCAGCTCATCATGTACGCTGTGGAGTTTGATGCGGATATCGCGCCCTTTGTCAAGGACAAGATTACTCCAGAGATTTTGAACCTGATTCGTACTGTGGAGTCGGACCCGCTTCTCTGGGAGCATATAGAGAAGAAGGGAAGCTTTTTAGTTCATGCCCTGCCCGAATAAACAAGTGAGCTTTTCTCGGCATTCTCTAAGCTAATTGAGGCCGATCCGCTTCTCGAGGCCTTTGTGTCGAAGAAAGGTGGTTTGGCGGAGTATGTTCAGCACAAGTAAATTGACCCATTCTTCCATTAGCTTCACTTTCCTGATTTTAAGCAGCAATTAACCAATATACACATGGCTCATTATAGATACTTCTGTCAGAACCGAGCCAATTCGATATATACGTCATCAGCTGGGATACTTTTTGGGAGCGAGTCTGTCAAACTGCGGTCTGTCTTCAGGCACGCAAGCCACATTTTGGAGGAAAAAACTGCATTATAAAAGGCGGTACTCGCCATGCTCCCTTCTTGCTGCGCTTTTTAGCATTCGTCTGAACACGTCATATTTCAGTACTCTATCACCAACAACGACTCTACAATCAACATCTACCACTGTCAACACCATGCCTTCTTACATCTATCGTTACTTTAACTCCATTGGATTTGGCGAAGTCACTCGTCTCTTACTAACTGCAGCCAAGGTCGAGTGGACCGAGGAGTTCTCTGAATTCGGGCAAGGCCCACTAGGCCACCCGGATGACTACCTTCCCGTTCTAATTCAGAAGAACTCTGATGGCCGCCCCGACGTTGTGTTTAACGAGGTCATCTCCATGGAGCGCTACCTCGCTCGCACCTATGGCCTCCTGCCGGCCAATCCAGAACAGGTAGAGCTACAAGAGCAGCTCCGCGAAAAGCAAGCGCATGTAATGGTGGCATTTGCAATAGGTATGTCAGCCCCTGGAATCATAAGGGAACTTTTGCTCATCGACTTTGAGAAAGAGTTGGAGAAGTTGATTAGCACATATACGGAACTCTTGCGCAGGAATGGAAACACTGGCTACTCCTATGGTTCTACGCTTTCGTACGCCGATATGGTGATCTATTCATTTTTGAAGCTTGTCCCCATTCATTTTGCGATGTTTTCCAAAGCTCTGCCAAAGTTGGTCAAGGGCAAGATGACACCCGAGCTTGCGAAGTTGGCCGCCACTGTTGAAGCTGACCCGCTTCTCGCGGCCTACTTGTCGCAGAGGGGCTAGCTTGCAAATGTATTCCATGTTTAGGGTCTTTTGATTTGCATTTTGCCGCTATTGTCAATAAAATCCAGCTGCTGCATGTCTTTCGCCATGCGGTGCCCCAGGGAGCCTGAACAGATTCGCCACCTGCGCATGACGCTTTAGCTTGACAAATTGGAAGCAAAAGCCGACGTGCCGACATGAAGCCGGCGGAGATTCAAGGCACAATGTTGATAGCAGCGTCATGCGCTTCAGGCGCCCCTCCTCCGCAAGTGCATCAAGCAATGGCTTCTACTTGCGAGTCTTGCTTGAGAGGAGCCCCTTTATTTTTTTGGTGTGCTTCGCTGCAATATCGGCAGGGCTGTATGCCAAGGATCCGCCCTGTGCATAGGCGTCAGTCTGCCAACCATCACGCAAGTATTTTTTGTTTACTGCTGTCTTGGATTGCGGATGACAAATCGAGTTTCCCATTTCGCCATTCTGCTTTACTTTGCATGCTTTCTCACACCCCCTCTTTTTGACCACCCGTCTTTTGGCGCATACACTACCGAAGGCCACAGAACAATACGCAGTGTTCTACAGTATGACTTGCGCTATCTGCACTCTTGCGTTTGTCAGCAAGCTTTGCCGTAAAGACGAAAAGTAGCATCCCTTCCAGGTATAAAAAGGACTCCCACCAAGGCCCAGAAATCCACATTCCTTAGAACCACCATCATCAGCACCACTTCTATCCGCAGTAACACACGCTTTTTTAACAGCCGAACATGTCGACCTCCTCTTTCACCCTTCGCTACTTCAACGCCGCCGGCCTGTCCGAGACGATCCGCCTGCTCTTGACTGCGTCCAAGGTCGAGTGGACCGAGGAGCACCCCGAGTGGCCTCAGGAGAAGCCCAACCAGCCGTTCGGCCGTCTGCCAGTCCTGATCCAGAAGAGCGCTGACAGCGAGACTGATCTGGTTCTCAGCGAGTCTGTTACCATCGAGCGCTACCTCGCTCGCACCTACGGCTTCCTGCCCGCCGATCCCCGGAAGGCAGCTCTGCAGGAGCAGATCCGCGACCGCTTTACCGACGTCATCCTCGCCTTTTTCATTCAGCGCTCTGCCTCGGACGAAAAGAAGGAGGAGCTGGTCACCAAGTTTGAGGAACTTCTGAGCAAGCAGGTCGAGGTCAGCTCTCAGGTGCTCCGCGATAACGACAGCAATGGCCACTTCTTTGGCGACAAGCTCACCTATGTCGATATCGCCGCCTACGCCTTCTTCAAGTACTTGATTGTATCTTCAAAGGATCTTTCAGAGACCGTCTCAGGACTCGTCAAGTCCTCGCTGACACCCGAGCTGCACAAGCTTATTGCCGTCGTCGAGGCCGATCCCCTGCTGGAGGCTCAGGTGGCCAAGAGCGACACCTTGGCTTCGGAGCTGTCGGCCTAAGTCAATTTCTTTCTACTTTTATCTTTCTAACAACAGCTCTCAATGCATTTTTTTTCAACTAGTCATTGTTCTTGCGGATTTTTGAAGTAGACGAGGCGTGGGAGCGAGAGATGTAGATGGAAGATGTAGATTATCTGGCTCAAGCAAACTCTATCTTTTGACAGCACAATAAACTTGTCTAATTTTAAAACTAAATACTTTATCATGTCTCACTACACCTTGCGCTACTTCAACATCCAAGGTCTGTGCGAAGCACTGCGTCTCTTGCTGACTGCATCTGGTGTTGATTGGACCGAGGAATATCCCGAGTGGCCAAGGGAGAAGCCCAACCAGCCTCTGGGCCACTTGCCTGTTTTGGTAGTGAGCAACGCAGGTGGCAAAGGCGAACTGGTGCTATCAGAGACATTGGTGATCGAGAGGTATATCGCGCGAGAGTATGGCCTTTTGCCAGCCGACAACCTAGCTGCCGCTCGCCAGGAGCAGCTCCGCGACCAGCTTCATGACGTGTGGTCCACGCATATGGAATATATGCACTCTACGGGCGAGCGCTCAGCTGAGCTGGTAACAAAGTTTGAGCAAGATGCTGAATGTCTGGTTGGTGTGCATGTCGCAGCTCTGCAGCGCAATGGCAATAACGGCCACTACTTTGGCGACACACTATCCTATGTCGACCTGGCTGCCTACGCGTTCTTCACATTCTTTTCTAATGCTGGACCCAGATCGCTCGAGGCCAAGATCGGTCTGTTGGATTACACGCACATCCCAGAGATGAGCAAACTCATGGCCGTTGTTGAGGCCAGCCGCTCGCTGGAGCCCTACTTTGCTGCGGAGAAAGTAAATGGTGCGCGTTTGGCAACACGGTTCAAGTAAAGATAATTACATTTATTTCAATCGCGAGAAATAGAGATAGTTGTCAGCTCTAGGACGAACCACCCTTAACCACAGATAGGATGTCATTAGTAGTGATGACCTGTGAAGGTAGCGCTGTCGAGGTCTTTGACCTTGTCCCTGGAACTGAGAGAATGCCCTTGTAAATGGCATAGCCAAAGAATACGCCCAGCGCACCAGCAACCGATATGATCTTTGACGCCAGCTCTGGGTCATCCTGAGTGCTCGGCAGAGAATACGACCGCAAAGAGGCGAACTGGAGTGCGCTTTGCTTTACCATCGATCCCACGCCAGCAGCCCAGTTTTGCTCTGGGCCCATGCTAGGCGGTTCCATCTGTGCGTGAATGCGATCGCAGAATTCTGAAAGGTTTGGGAACTCCTCAACGATCATCGACTTTAGAGTGCTTTGCGGCAGGTCAGGATAGAGCATCAGTGACAAGTACCCGTAGACAACTGTATCGAGAGCCGTTGGCTTGCTGCCAAAAAAGTACTCCTTCTTGTCAAGCTTTTTGGACAGGGCATCAAGGCACTTTTTGGCCTGCGCGTAGACGGGGTTTGTGGACTTGTCTTCATGGGATTTGAATCTGTCCTTGGCCAAGAGATAGATCCGTGGGATCTTGCTTTTAAGAAAAGCCGTGTTGGTGCTGCTGTTTGACTCGCTAGCTGTGTCGGTCTCGGTCGCTACTACGCTGTGAATTCCGCGAGACTCTAGTCGATGCTCGGCGTGATCCCTGAGCTGGGTAGGGATAAACAGACTGAGCGGGAACCCAAAAAGCTTTGCCAGACGTGGGCGAATCGACTCTACAAAGTTCTCAGACACCAAGTACCAGCTAAAGAGCAGTGCATCTACCAAGCTGTCTTGAACCAGCGAGATATATGCGGTCGACTGTGACAGTTGCTCCTCGTCAAGATCCGCGTTCAAGTCATAGCCCTCGCTCTTGAGAAACTCTACTATGCGCCAGAACCCCGATTCGATCACCGCCTGTCCGCAAGTGAGAGCTGGCAGACAGTTGTTTGGCGAAACGCTGGCACTGCTGACGTTGTGTAGCTGCCACTCGGCCTTGCTCAGCTGAAGATACGTCTACATGGTAGAGACAGACAGCAAAACTGTTTCTAAGCAAAACCTCTTCATTCAGCAAGCCAGCTGCTGTTCAATTTAGACTGCTGCCTACCTGAATGCTAATGCACGCCGGGTCGAACGAGTACAATCCCTCTGCCTTGAAAGGCGAGCCCCAAGAATATAAAGAGTACATTAGCCAAGATATGAGATAAAAAAAAAGGTTGTAAAAAAGGGCGAAGAAAAGAAAAAGGCACTGGTGAAAAAAGGTACCCTTGATCTGAATTTTCCCCCACTCCAGGATGCTCCTTCGTCTCTTCAAAATTTCTCCATTGCACTTTTTCACTCTTTTTTTTGCAAAGATTCCAGGAATCTTGAGGGCGAATAGATATCGAACGCAGCGTATTCCACTATGGATTATACACAGACTCTCAGGGACCTCGAGCAGGCTTGTAGCGACTTTCAGGTATGGCTCAGACAGCGCACTATCGACTTTAGCGCTCCACAGCTGACAGTGTTGAGAAACTGACAGCACCCGCAACTAGACTAACTGATGGCATCTTGAAATACTGGACTTGGCGACAATAGGACGCACCTCAGCTTGCCGTCCAAAGGCGCTTGCAAGAGCTTGGAAAGCGGCCAGATGCGATCGCACTTGGAAAATATGTTCTAGGTATGTAGACAGCCTATATCTCAGTAGTGTATGCCTTTATATTCGCAGCAGCTCGACACAGTTCCTAACTTTTTTTTGGGCATTTATCAATGCTGGCATATGACCAAGTAGCTCACTCGAGCGTCCCTACAGCCATGTTCTTTGCGCTCGGCGGGATCAAAGAGTCGGTAGTCGCTAGCTTTGCGGTACTGGGCCTAGAGGAAGCGCTGATACTCCGAGACGATCTATTTCAGTTGGCTTGTTCGAAAAGCCGGGCCTTGGAGTCGTTTGTCTTGGAAAGGCTGTGCTGGGTGATAGCCGTGATTACTAAGCGCGCATGGGTCGAGTCTTCGGAGCAGCGGCGAGCGGCGTTTGTCAAGACGCTGTGCGAGGACATTCTGCTAAACAACTCGCCTAGTATTGGCATCATTGTCACGACCAACCTGATCGACGAAATCGCCGGCGGCAGCAAGTGCGCAGAGTTTAACCTCCCATGGGAGTTCCACTACTCGTGCAAGACCTCCTTTGAGAACACGCATATGGTCCACCTGTTCGAGGCCGCCCTGAAGGTCATGCACCGCAAACTTCAAAAGTCGATGGAAATGAGAAACGCTCCACCCGGTGGCGGCCACACCATTGCGTATGAGCGGAGGTCAGCATTGCACATTGCCGACAGAGTTTTCAGCTGGTCGTTTACTCCGCAAGACGACAACCACGCTGCTATGAGCTCATTTGGACACTCCAGGACAAGTATGACGGGTGGTAATGCTGGCAAAGGCGCTTCTGGGCAGAATTCGGGAGACATTGACGATGATGACGACCTTAACAACTCTGGTATGGCCATTCTGGACAACGACGACCAAAACCGTACGCCACTGTTTCCGCAGCAGTGGCGGTCGCTTCTTTTGGACAACGACGTTATTAACCTGTTCTTTTCTGTCTACGAAGCGACGCTGAACGACCAGATGCACGCGTACTTTTCTCCCGGCAGCTCGCACATTGCTCTGCAATGCATGATCCAAATTTCGGGTCTTCGAGGCAAGGGTCTGTTTGCGTCGGATAACTCAAAGGACGGCGATTCAGAGCGTGTGCGGTATGCGCAAGTCATTATGCAGAATCAGCTACGGGTTATCCGCCACGTGTGCACGATGGACTTGGCTTCCGATGGCTCTGAGGATATTGTCGTTGCTGCTACGCAAATGATCCGACGGTTTATTGAGGCGCAGCTTGGCGAGCTGCCTTGCACGGTTGTTGCTGGCAAGCGACTGCATCCACTGGCGCTTCTAGCGGCGGGTGTGCCTGAAACCCTAGAGTACTTTAGCGATACCAGCAAGTTGATCTGCTCGTTGTTACAGGCAGCGGCGGGCATTGTAAAGTCCGATAGCGCAAATTTTGTCGATGACGACTTTGGCGATGTCGACAACTACTTTGTGATGCAGGCGTTCGACGAGCTAGCTAGCGCATGGTCTGCCGTCATAGACGAGATCAATGAATGGGCTTATCTCGATAAGTCATCTGATACTGCCTACCCCAATGACGCAAAACCTACGAGTGGCGACGGCAATGGCGGCCTCTACACTGGGCAAATCGACAGTCGCAGTGTGCTAACCTCGTTTATGCAGTTTCTGACTACCACGGCGTACATGATCCGTTCTCAGTACATACAGTTGCGCATGCTCATGTGCGAGGACAGCGTGCTGGCGAGCGACAGCCGCAGCGAGACGCAAACGATCGACCAAGGGCTTTTGGCCAAGGATTATGTCGTCTATGAGGATCAGCTACAGTTCTTTGCCTTACTAGCTCGGTTAGATATTCGCACCTCTGTGGACCGACTTCACGAGAGCCTGCGCAGTCGGTGTGCAGCATTGCAGTCCGAGTTTGGTCGCCTCGAGCATGCGATTGACAGCGGCAGCCAACGCACTATCGACCTTTTGCATGAGCAAATCCACTGGATAGTGCTGATGATCGGCTACACATTGGCCGATTCTGGTACTTCTGAGCGTGTGCTCATTCCAGGACCTGTTACTGAGTACTCGAAGACATGTGCTAGCACCGAGCAAGATCACACTGTACAGGCCATCATGTCGATGCTTCAGCTATTGCAGTTTGAGCTGACCATCTACTCGTCGACTTTGGCCTCGTACTGCAGTCCGCTGCTGGCTGAGACGCTTTTCTGGGCACTGCGTCGCATTGCGCCCGTGTATCTCTTATTTGATCGCTCGGACTATCGCGAGGTCAGCCAGTCAATCGTTGCTGCCTTTGGCACCACTTTGGATGGTGGCAACGGTGCAGCTGTCGTTGGCGGTTTACTGGCCCTTGTCAAACCAGCCTTTGAGCTATGGATCTCGGAGGAGGACGTACTGCAGATGTGCATCGATATGCTGCTGGCATTTGCGCAGCGTGCAAGCATCGCTCAAGCAATCACTGGATCGTCTCTGTTTGCGCCGCTGATGCAGTATCTTATTGGCAACATGCACCGCTTCCCCGAAACAACGCACAGCTCTATTGTTGAGGCTCTAGCCGTGCTGTGCTGTCACTCGCCCTCGGTCGAGCATGAGCAGGGCTTTGCTAAGCTCAAGTCGCTGATACTAGGCGGGTTCAGTCAAGTCGCCGCCTCTCAACCACAGGATCCCCGCGCCATTGGCCGTATTTTGGATGGCCTGGATATGATGGACGGTATGCTAGCAGCGGCAAACCTTCGCAATATGGACATGATCTTTGACCTGCTGTTTGAAGTACAGCCGCTCTTTGAGCAATTGATGTCTACCTACGCAAGCGACGAAAACATCCCACGAAAGGTCATTCAGGCCATCGAATCGGCTTGTCGGTATCTGGACATCTCATCCCTCCCGGATAATGAGCATATGTTGCGGCACTCACGCAACCTCCGGTCGATTCTGCACGTGTACCAGAAAACTCACCAAGGCCAAGTTATTACGAGCCAGGCAAGTGCCACTGATTTCGAGTCCTTGGGCGACGTAACGACGCTTATATCGGCGATTTCGTATCTGGTGCACAACGAAATGGGGTTCTCGCCCAACGAAGCAAGCCCCTCGATGTGCAAACAAGTATCGGACGACTTTGGCGAGACCGAGGTATTTGGGATTTACTGCATTCACACGACTACCACGCCGCCTCAGCTATCGACTCCAAACGTACTGCGGGCGTATATGCAGCTTCTCTCTGACATGGTTCAATACCGGACACCATCCCTTATTCGCTGGCTGCCAGTGCAGACCTGGCGCTCCATCTTGGACGAGCTTGTTGGTGGAGTTGACAATGACATTTACGACGTCGGCCGTCGTACGTATGAAGTCATAGGCAAGCTCGGCGCATTCATAAAGATTAATGGACTGAAAGTCGTGTCAGATGAGCTTGGCGAGCTGTTTAGGCAGGGCATTCGGAGACTTTTGAGCAAGCTGCTTCGGGCCTTGCTGTTCTCCACCTTTGATGCGGAGTTAGTAGAGTCGGCCGGTGCCGCTCTGATAACTCTTGGCCTAATCGACCCCGATCACTTGCGCTCGTGCTTTGGCGAGTTGTTTGAACATAGCGACTCTGCGATGTTTGCCGACAGACTCTCGGCCACATTTTCTCGGCTCAACGCTGAGATAGAGTCTAACGAGGCAGTTCACGCCTTCCTCAACTCCACTGGCCCTATTCCGGACCCAATTGACAGCGCCTCATTGCGCCAACCACTCTTTGACTTTCTCGTCAACACACGAGCCGTGCTTCGTGTAAAGTAGTAGTTGTACATACATTGGTTCTAGAACATGTCCAACAATATTTGCTGATAGTTGATATGACCAGACAAAGGGTCTTTTTTTACTGGCAAAGAGCACTATGCCAACAATTTAGGCCCACGTGTTGTGTGCTGGCTCTGATGCCCACTAGCCGCAAATATCGCCGCATTACGGCTACATTTGACGACGTCTAGAATCAATAAACTTTAATCGGAGTGTGTATTTGTGGGGAACCAAGATTAGCTCTAAAGGGGAAATATATAGTGTACATGGCTGGTAACCTTGTTGGCATTGCTATACAAGTAGCAGCCGTCACCCTTGTATATCTCCTAAGCGGGTCGTTCTTTTTCCCCCGTTTTGTATCCTTTTTCTTTTGCTATTTTGCTGACTTGTTTCGTTACACATTTCGCCTTGCTCCCTACACAGAAAATTTGCCCCCGTACCGGCTTTTATAATTCGTGTTTCCCGTTTGTGTTGTCTGGACATTTCTACCGATCTGCGCCAAGTCTCTAGCTTTGTTAGCCTGCAGGCAGACGCTGCTAAAGCGTAGTTGTTGATTGT
>JANBQS010000518.1:0-16127 GCA_027577415.1 Coemansia sp. RSA 922
ATGGCAACTCCTCGGAGTATATTATGCATGAGAGATCCTTGTCATGATATTTTACTTGTCATAATGGCGTCTTTAGGTGGCTGAGCAACCGGCCAGCCATTGAGTTCCTATATTTCATTGATGCTCATACATGAAACTCGGATTGCTCGAGTCGAACAAGCTCTATGATTACCGAACAATAAGCGCTGGCATCTGGTGTCAATGCGTGACTCTATGTGGCAAATCCTATTGTTATTTTCCGGCCACTCGAGCTCCTACGTGTAAAAGCTAGTGATAGGAGAAGGACTGGTATGCGTGACCTTCCAAGTGCAAATCCTTTCCTGAGTTATAAGCTCTGTGGCTGAGCTTTTGCGACTACGCCTGCAGTCAGTGCTGGTGTCTATGCCATACAGTGCACCTAATATCTATGCAGATGCTCGCTGACAAAGCAGTTTATATATATTGCTCGAGCAAACAACAGTATAATTGGTATGCTGGCTTGCTACTTTGTTTTCGTTTTTTTTTTTCTTTTCGAAAATTGATTTGCATAGCATGCAAGCCTTTTGATGATCGCCCCCCTCGCATAGTTTGATTAGGAACCGCGGTCTTTCAAGGCATCATTCGAGATGCACGCTTTTGCTCTTCTCCTCCACAACTATTGCTTTAATGTATTTTAAACTTGGCATATCCACATCGTTTTTTTTTTCTCCCTCTTCTCTTTTTTTTCTTTTACTCCGTGACCTTGCATATTCCTCTCCCTCTTTTTTAAAAGCGCTTTAGGTCGAAAAAAAGTTACGGTCTGTCCGAGGAGAAAAGACTTTCATTGAATGTCTATCGCTGTCGGCTCACCCGCACCACATGGTGCTGTCCAGGTCTTTATATCGCCCAACCCAGATGGCTCAGCTGGCATCCCCGGTCCGGATAGGGTTCTCACTGGTAAGCATCCCTTTCTTTACACTTGGACTTGGAAGAGTGGCCCTCCCTCTCCCACTGTATCCTATCTTACTCTTGGAGTGTTTTGATGCTCTGGCGTCTAGGCTGAAGAGAAGAGGAGGCTTGTGTTCCTCCAATGCCAAACAACAACCATGCATGCAAACAAGGGGGGCGTAAAAGGAGAAGAGGATGGTCAGCAATCCATTTTGTGGGTGTCATTGTTATCAGCGCCCAAATAAACCCGCTAAACCGCATGCGCCGCTCCCTCTTTTTTTTTCTTCTTGCTCGCAAAAACAGGTTTTGTCGTCGTTGCGGGCTATGCACTGGCAGCTGCTGAGCAAGTCGAGGTGCAATACCGCGGTGTAGAGGTTGTTGGCGGTACGCTGGATGATTTCGACGATATCGAGACGCTGGTGCCACGCAAGGGCGTGCGCGCTCTGACCAAAATCTACTTTGACGAGCGTCTGGTTCTATGGCGCCGAGAGACGTCCACTTTTGACTGCGAGAATGGAGACCACTTGCGTTTGCCATTTTCCATTGCCCTGCCGCGCGCCAACTACCCAGCCGAGATCAAAAGCGCGTGCAAGCCAGCTCCATCGCAATCTTTTGAGATCGCTTATCACGTAGTCGGATGGGTTCATCCACCCGCAGACGCCGAGCCCTTGCGCTGCGTGTGCCCTGTGGCCTATGTGCCTCTGCTGAGCCGTCCGCCTGGTGTTGTGCCGCAGGCTCCGGTGTCTCGGACCGCGTACGACGACCGCGGAAAGGAGTGTCTAGTGACGCGAGTCACTCTGTCGCAGTCCGACTATGTGCCTGGAGACCAGGTCGTGGGCGGCGTTTATATCGAGTGCACAAAGGCCAATCGCTCCATTCGCAAGGCAGAGTGCCAGCTGCGTCAGCGTATCGAGTGCCGTATGCGCCGGACCTTTAGCTCTGCGGCAGAGACTGCTGCTGAGCGCTCGGCCGCCTCATCGCGGCCCCAGTCGTCTCAGAAATCGGCAGACTCGGATGACTCTGACATCCTGTGGACTCGCGTTGTGGATCTTGGCCCCTGGCGCTCTTTGACTCTGACTACGGTTGGGCTGGGGCTTGCCGCCTCTGCCGCTGCCGCCACGACGGGCGGGCCCACAACTGGTGCCGGCAATAGCAGCGCATCGCTGGTCAGCGACTTGGCTGGTGGCGGAGGTCTGGACTCGAGTGCCTCCAGATCCATGTCCAAGGGCGCTGCGATCATGGCTGCACCTAACCGCTCATGCAGTGCCAACGTCCATACTGATATTCCAGTCACTACGCCACTGGTGCCCGGCCACTTTTTGTCGTTTTCCTACGAGCTACTCGTCTCAGCTACTGTCTACAGTCTGACCCGCGGCAGTCAAGCGCTCACCACGCGTACTCCGCTAGGCGGCAGCAACGCTTCGCTAGAGTCGGCTACCCCTACTTGCCAAATCAGTGGTGGTGCCTTTACCTTGCCTCGCCATCACCGGCTGCTGGCCTCTGAGCCACCACTATCCTTGGGCAGCGGTAGTTTGTCGGCGTCAGCTGCGTGCTTCCCGCCCAACGTCTTACAACCGCCGAGCACCCTGCTCATTGACGGCCGGGAGAAGGCCCAGCTCAAGGGCAGCCGCTTCTCAGTGGGCGCCTTTCAGGGCGGCGGGATTGGTGCTCGCCATTCGAGTGGATGCACGGTTGTTCCCGAGGACTCGGCTATGGACTTGGGGGCTCAACGTGTGTCACTGCTGAAGGGCAACGACAGCAATCGCGCGAGCTATGGCGACGATACGAGCGGTGCACTTTTGCCCAACGCTGTTGAGCTGCTGCGGTTCAGATGCGATTCTACGTTGGCGCTACTGCCTAAAATCTTTCTTCCCGCCGCTACTACCACCAGTGCCGATGCGCGCAGTAACTGTGGGGATGTTGCTGCTGTTGATGACGCCCATCGCAGTAGCTGGGAATGTCCCGATGACGATGTGCCCGCCACTGCTGCTGCCACCGTTGCTGCCGTCGAGAGCAAGGAGGAGGAGACTGGCAGTTCGTCAGAATACGACTTGGCGAGCGCCGTATACGCGGCCGCCGAAAAGGTGCTCAAGGACAAGGAATGGGAGCGGCCTACCAGTCTCTATGTGCCTGGCAAATCAGGCGGCGCCAACGATTACGATGCTAGCAACCCGCGGAGAAGTCGCGCACTCAACTCTGACATGCGTGCGAGTGGCGGGCACCAGCTGTTTGGTTCTTCTGAGGCAGACAAGATTGACGAGGAAGATGAAGAGTACGAAGACACCAGCGATTTGGATGTCGAGAACGCAATCAATCAGCTGGCTCCCACGAAGCGTACATCCCAGTCACCCTCCTCGTTAGGCGGATCACCTGGCGGCGTCAAAGATTTTATCCATGGCATTGACTTTTTCGGCGCCGAGGGCGCTAATGGGCCAGAGCTCACGGGTATGCTTAGTGCTGACCCCGACAAGTTGGTCTTTGGCGTATCTCTTACCAGCGAAATCGCCACCATGGACTCACCTGCCACTGGCACTAGCGCCTTAGTAGACGCTGCTGCTGATAGGAATGAACGCGGTGAGCGCGTGGCTAGCGGATCCACGGCGTGCCAGCCTGAGGACACCTCTGCGCTGTTCAAGCCCAATTGGGTGACAGGTCAAAAGCAACAACAGCCTTTAAGCAGCATTTTGCGCCGCTCGATCTCCATGCCGGGCGGCACTGCTGCTGGTGGTGCGGCGGGGAGCACGACATCCACGCCCCAGCCAGACATGTACTCGCCCGGATCAACTGTGGCCAGATCGGCGTTTGAAACGGGGTCAAAGACCCTCGTGCGTAAACACAGGAAGCTCAAAGATGACGGTATTCCCATGTCACCGCGCTCTCTAATCTCAGCGGTCTCGTCATCGTCTCCACTGGGTTCTTCCTCTCGTGTGGGTATGCTGAAAACTATTGGACATCGGTTCACATCATGGTTCACGAAGAAATGATCTAATGACAACATTACTTTTTCCTTACTAATTTCCCTTTTTTTTTTTCTTTTCCACCTTTAATACTACATTTAAGCATCAATAAACCTCAACATTTCCGGCCCAAATCTTAAATATTGACTTGGACAATGCGTTTAGATTATTGCTAAACCCATCCCTTGTAGTTTTTGGAACACCACTCACCACCTAGGGTACCCCCAGCAGTCCCTAGAATAACATGCGTTTTTAGTGATACTTGGGTGCTACAACTCCTGTTGCTTGGATGCAGGATTCGCCTAATTATCTTCATGATTGAATAGTGACTACAGCTTTATTATGCGCAGCTTGGCAGAATGACTAATGTTAGAATACCATTCGTCGATTTGAAATATGCCACAGGCGGCCTTCATCCACTCGAAAACAATTGGCTCTTTGGCTCCCCATCTGCTCAGCGCAATAAGGCCGTCATCAGAGTTGGTCAGATGAATGCGGTTGTGTTTGGACGGAGTTTCAGGCAGAACGACTATACCTGGAAACCTGTCACGATTTTCGATTTGTACAAACTGGCCCTCAAAGGTCAGATAAGTTATATCGTCGACCACGGCAATTCCGAAACGGTGAGCACGGTCCATTGAGCCTGTAAACATGACCTCTTTTCCTGTGACGAGGTATGAGGTGTCAAAGATAGTGACCCAGTCTTTCTCATCAAACATGGTACGCTTTTCATCATCGAGATCCTCGTCATCGTCATCACCTCGGCCTGGAATTTGCAAGACAAACCGATCGCCCTCAACTACTTCCTCGCCATTGATATCGCAAAGAGTGAACTTGGGGCTTTGACCAGTACGCGCATCGATACTAGCCTGTAGATGCTCTTCGTCTATGAGCGCCTGGACTGTTATTGAGCCATCAGCTAGCCTGGAAATGGTGCGCGTTTTAGTCGACGGACCGAATGCGTAGCTGATACTGGGGTCCTTGGTGTCTACCGCCCAGTATTCCTTGCCGCGATTAACCACAAAGAAATGCGAAACGCACAGGCCAGCTTTGCCTTGAGCGACAGTGGCAAGATCGGCCATATCCATGGTGGCCGTCGACTCGTAGTACTCGTGAATTGTGTTGTCATCGATTACATAGCTGGATCGCAGGGTGTCGGCGTCTTGGCCAAACGCAAAGCATAGCACTGGCTGCTGCTCCAATTGCCATAGTCCATCCACTTCCACAAACCTTGTGCTAGTCATGTCTGTGAATACATCATCCCTCCAAAGGTGAGCCATGACGGCATTCCGGGACTTGTAACTAAACTTGACAGGCGCATGGTAATGACTAAACAGAGTAAAGTGGTCCCACTCCAAGACAAAGAACTGCTCGTATGGCCTGCTTTCTAGCTCGAGTTCTCCGCTAAAAGTAGTCGAGTCGACAGTCACAAAGTCACTGCGCCTATCCTCCAGACACTTTTGCACGCTGGCAAGGTTAATGTAGTCGTGCACATATAGGGTGGGTTTAAGTAGTCGTGACTTCCTAGCCTTGGGTGCTGTGGCCGGCGGCATAGGCGAGCTTGGAAACTCGCTGGACATTGGTGGTGCAGACATAAAGGGTGTCGGAGAGTTGTAAACTGGCAGAGTAGAATAGTAGAATCGGTATAAAACGATAGCGATGAGGACGAGAAGAGCGTGAACTGGGGCCGCCATCCCTATATACGCCGTGGTGGCTGCGCAAAAAAAAAAAATAGAAGTGAACTAGAGACGACGGAAGGAGAGCTGCATGTTGCTTAGTGGACATAATTTTTATCTGGTTGTTTTTGCATGTAGGGGATTTGCACATAGTCAATCGCGGGACATTCCTGTTTTCTGAGGTGCATTAGCTTAGTACCAGATCCCTTATTCTTGCTTAGCCCAAAAAAAACAGAGCATTTCGTTTAACGAATGTATTTGGTACCGGAATTTTAACAAAACCTGTGCCGCAGCATCTACCGCTTGACTGGGGGATGCCATCAGCTGACCAGTGAAGTCTCTCGCCAACTTCAAACACTGATTTGCCAGCACACGTTGTGTCTCTATTCGCTTTCTGGGGGAATTCGCACACTGAATTGGATGCTACAAAGGACATTGTGTTGTCTTTGCAAGCTGTTCCAAAGAGCAATGCGCAAGTCGCATTTGCACTAGGGGGATACACAGGTGGGAAATAAAAAGGGAGAAAATTGGTCGCTCCTGAGGAAAGGGGGACAAGCACTCTCTTCTCTCCACTATATTTATTTTTCTTCTTTTTTTTAGCTATTATCTTCTAACCCACTAACATGTACTACCAACCTCTAGATCTGAGCAAGGACGTGTCTCTCAACCCCTCTAAGTCTGAAACTCAAGTAGAAAACAACGTTGTGATTACAGAGTCTATTATTTACCACCGGGTGCATGTAAAAGCACTCTTAAACCATGATGATTGCTTTGCAAGATTCTCTGCGAAGGCGAGTACTTCTCCTGTTGATATCGCAAGTGAAGCAGAAAGTATGATTCAACGAATGATAGAAATTGAGAAGTTGGAGTCGCTGCAGCAAGTTAATTCTTTTTCAATTGTTGATAAGCACGGACTACATTCCAATAACAAAGAGATTGTATCAAGAGATACTGATATCTGTGTTTTCGTGTATGTGAACTTTTTGGATGCAAAGAGCAAGAGAGTAGTCGTGGATACTAAAAAATTTGGTACTCCAATTTTTTGTCAGAGCTGCATTTTGAATGACATGAAGCAAGCTTAATATTCGTCTTTATAGTAGGTATACAACCACCTTACATAGCTAGCAATGAACAGAGAAGGGTGTTTACATTCTGGTCCAATCTAAATCCTACTCCGACAATAGTATTATTTTTTTAGTTATTACCAATAACATCAATTTCATCTTGAGATAAATCTCCCAATGAAGCTATATATGGCAACCCACTGCCCTTTACGGATAATACGAGGAGCTTTCATTCATGAACTTGTATCGTATAGAGATGCAACTGTATACTACATAGAAAATTATATGAGGAGTATAAACAGCAAGGCCAGGCACTAGCACACCTTCTTGAAATGCTTCTCGGTGAGACGCATGCAAGTTTTGCATGTTTCTCCAAACTATAGCCCACTTATTTGATTGCCTAACTTTAATCGATTAAAGTCTGTGCCGCAACTTCTGGCACTTTGACCAATTTGACTGGAGATGCTATCAGAGAGAAATTTACTAATAATAATTTGTTGAATTTATATGCCAATATATTATGCACACTAGCAAAAAAAGAGGAAAAACTAACACTTTTAAAACTCATCTACCATCCTTAAGAATATCGACAAACGTTGAGCCGCATAAGCGACATAATCAAACTCAATATCGCTCGAACAAGCCTGCAACAGGCCCCAAACACCCCAGTGCAAGTGAGAAGCTGGTACAAAGGGCAAGACCTCTTTCTCCAAGACATCGATCTCGGCCTTAATTCTCTCCTCACCAAGTCTAACCCAGCGCAACTGTACATGATCTTTATCACTCTCGACGACACCTTTATCCGCCTTCATATTAGCATCCAGAAAAGCCTTGGCCTTGACATACGTACGCAAAAATCCCTTACGCTGCTCCAAAGTCGGATACGCTGCCTCGCCAAGCCTATGGGGGTGTTCGGCGTGGTGGTAGTCGGCCATCCATTCGCAGAAATGGTTGGCAATGTCAAAGCCTCGGTAGTTATACCCGGCATACTCAAAGTCCACGACTACTAGCTCGCCAGTGGTTTCGAGTCGAAGGATATTGCCGTATTGGAGATCGTCGTGGGCAAAGACTACGGGCGAGTTGGCGCGAGCTATAACATGCCGGAGCTTGGTTACTGCTTGTTCGACGCGAGTCCAGTTCTCCAGTATCTCTGTGCATTCTGAGTTGTTGGCACATACGAGGCGAATGCGAGCCCATTTCTTCTCGACCAAGCGCAACCACGAAGCCACGTTAGTCCACAACTCGGGTGCGCCCGATAGATCCACGGCCTTAGTATTTGGTCCACCGAACGGACGATAGTAACTGACTAGACTATGTAGCTCGCACATTCGGCGGGCAATATGCTTGCTAGTCGATTGATCGCGAATATCGACTTTTGTCAGGGTCGTACTTTCCAAAAATTCTTCCAACCTGCCATTACCAAAGATTCCATATAGCCTAGGTCCGAATCCCAGCGACGTTAGTTGACTAAGCCAGTAGAGTTCCTTTTCACGGGACAGAAATTCGTCAACGCCAGTACCGTACACTCGCAACAAGTACTTGACAGGTAACTGCACTCGTTCATCATCGCTGCCCTGACGGACAGTAGATGAGCGCAGAACAGCAGTAACAGCGGCGGTGGCTGGGACGTGAGGCGCGGGAGTGACGGTGACCATGAATACGCAGTTAGTCATTGCGCCGCTCAGCCTAGAGACCTGTACATGCTCAGGCTCGATGCTAGGCAAGGGTTCAAAGAC
Organism: Coemansia sp. RSA 922; assembly: GCA_027577415.1. Taxonomy (NCBI): domain Eukaryota; kingdom Fungi; phylum Kickxellomycota; class Kickxellomycetes; order Kickxellales; family Kickxellaceae; genus Coemansia; species Coemansia sp. RSA 922. Next base: position 8,340 of record JANBQS010000518.1, read on the forward strand.
AGAGTTGAAAAGAGTGGCGACTCTTCTGGCGAGCTCCTCAGGAGACGGAGAATCGGCAATATCCATGACGAGATTCATCTTGCGCAGCGATAGACCGTCGTCCATAGGACCCAAATCGTCGCTCCACTCGATGCTATCGTCCTCTGCTGGAGGCTGGCGGTTCATTGCGGGAGCAGGCAGTGATAAAGAGGGCATGGGGGCCTTACGCAAAGGCTGCACTGACCCGTGCTTCACAGTAGCGGTTCTTGGCGACGCCCCTACATGGTGGTGTGGAGCTCGACGGGAGGCACGAATACGGCGTATCATGCGCTTGAGGTTGCGTTGCTGCGAGACTTCCAACTCGCTCTGACGCAAGCTGAGACCAGTCATCTGCGCAACAAGGCGTGGTGACGGGTTGAGCGGAACAAATAACGGCGAAGGTCCGGTAGAAGAAGACATGATATTAAGCTTGAACCAAAGTATATCAAAAAAATAAAAAATAAAAAGTTGTGATGGAAGAAGGAAAGGAGGAAAAAAAGCAAAAAAAATGTGAAGGGGACACTCGGGACGTTTCCTTCGGGTGATTGATTGACTGCATATTCAGAAATCACGTGCGGGGCGTGATCACCACATGTTTGGTACCAACCTCGGGACACGCATCGCGTTACTGCGAATGACAGGTGTGGAGATATGATAGTGTTGTATTCAGCAGATAGAAAAAGCTTGTATAATTACTGGGGGATGACAGCGGTGATGGTCTTGCCTGAGACCGGCTCGGTGGCAGTGACTGTGAGCTTCTTGTCAGTGCCAACAAAGAAAGTGACCTCGACACGGGTGCTCTCGTCAGCAGCATCCAGCTCCAGAACCATCTCAGCCAGCAGGCGCGTAGGGCGGTACAGCGGGGCAGCCTCCTCCTCCTCAACATCCTCCTCGTCGTTCTCCTCCTCCTCGTCCTCCTCAGCCTCAGGCTTGGGTGGGACAGCCTCGCCCTCGCTAACAGCGATATAAGCACGGGTCTCGCCCTTGGGCAGAGCGACACGGACAGAGCGGGAGGCCGGGAGCGGAGTATCCTTGCGAAGCACAGGTGCAAGGTTATCAGCGTTGATCTGGAGACCAACAGCATGAGCCAAGACATCGACCTTCAGGTCAGCAGCAGCCTGGACACTGGGGTCAGCTACGCCCTGGGCGATCAGCGCGGCCTGCTCAGCACAGCCAGCAGCAATAACCTCATCGAGCTCCTCCGCAGCATCGTCACGGATCTCCGTAGACTCTGGGAACAACGACGCCACGCGGGACTGCAGCCTGCGGATACGCGCCGCACCACCACACAGCAGGACCTGGTCGACCTGGCTCAGAGTATACCCGGCATCAGCAACGACCTTCTCGATGGTCTCCAGCAGAGGAGCATAGGTCCGTGCGCAGAGGATATCAAACCGGGTGCGGTTAACCGACGAGTTAAAGTCGATGCCCTCAGCCAGACTCTCGACAGCGCAGGGCGCCGTGGTAGCCGAGCTGAGCGTACGCTTGGTGCCCTCCACCGACTGGCGCAGCTTACGGACCGCACGAGCGTTGCCCATGACGTCGACGCCATTGGCGCGAGTGAACTCAGCCGCAAAGTGGCGCACCAGCACATCGTCAATAGCCTCGCCGCTGACAGCCGTGGTATGCGCCGACGCCACCACAGTGACCAGACCGCCGGTAGCAGCGACCAGGGACACATCCGAGCCAGTGCCTCCGACGTCCACGACGAGCGCCACCGAATCGCTTGAGCTCTCGCGGCCCAATCCATACTGCAGCGCAGCAGCAGCCGGCTCAGTCACCAGCTGCAATAGAGGCAGACCGGCGTCAGCGCAGGCAGCGCTAATAGACGCACGCTGCGCCTCAGTGAACCACACGGGGACTGCCAGCACAGCGCCTTCGATCTTGCGGCCCAAGTACTCCTCAGCAGTCGTGCGCAGGCGAACCAAGTACCGCACAGTGGCGTCATGAGCAGTCAACCGCAGCTCACTGCCAGACTCATCGGCCCGGATAACAAACACTGCGCTGCCATCCGCCTCAGCCTCGATCGCCGCAAACCCTGCGTGCTGCTCAGCCATCGACGCGCTGTACGGCTTGCCGAGGATATCGCGGAACCCAGCCACGGTGTTTTGAGCGTTGCGAACAATCTGGTGCTTGGCCTGAGAACCGTGGTACTCCTCCTCGCCGGAGAACGCAATGTACGTCGGCGTCTTGTGCTCGCCGTCCTCATTGGCAATCACCTCGGCCCGGTGGTCCTTGTTAATGATGGCGATAACCGAATTGTGGTTGCCCACGCTGAGTCCAATATAAGTCTTTGCTGCCGTCGACATTGCTGTGAAAAAAGTGGGGGATTCTATATATCTATCTATAAAGTCAAAATAAATTGTAGTCGGAGGAGGATAGAAAAACAAAAAGCTCTTTTGTGTGCGCACAAGGGGAAAAACCTGGCGAAAAAGAAAAAAAAAACGATCGGCACAAAAGAAAAAAAAAAACTTTTTGCTGGGGGGTGTTTGGATCCGATCCTCTAATCGGATCACCTGGCTATAATAGAGATTGATATATATATTCGAAAGATACGATGCAAAAGAGTCGACAAGGAAAAAGGAGCTAAAAGCCAGTAGGACGGATGGTGGAGAAGCGAAGTGACAATTGTACACATTAAAAGCTAGGGGAAAAAATACACAACAGCGATAGGAGAAATAAAAACTACACTACAAAACTCTGCTTAAAATACAACCGACATCTCCCCCCTCCCCTTCTCAAAACGAACAAAAAAATAAAATACGACAAGGCCAATTTTTTTGGGGGTGGTCCAATTTTGCTTTTTTGCCGCCAAAAGCCCTCACTTCCATCTTTAGTATGTCGAGCTAAACCCCAGGTCGAGGGGCATAGGATTGCTAGCGCGAGAGATGGGCGAGTGCGAGTTGACGACGATTTCCTCCAGCGGGAAGAACCCTCCATCCGCCAAAGTAGGAGTCGCCGACCTCCTGCCGTAGGGTGACAGGGTAGCCGACGACGAGCGAGACGATGACACTTCTTCGCCATGCCCAAAGATGCCTCTCAGCTCTAGGCACGCTGCGTCCTCATCAAACGAGGACAATGACACGGAGCTCGACGACGATGGGCGGCTGCCAAAGCTACGCCGTGGCACAGGGGCCACACACGTGCTGCTACGAGGCGGCCCACATGTAGCTGGCCGCGATGGACACCACCGCTGCTCCAGCCGCGACAACAGCTGTAGTCGCTCTGGTGCATACGGGTCACTACCATCATAAGACAAGGGCACTGACGTTGCAGCACGCCTCATAATAGGCTCCTCATCAAACGAAAAGGTGGTTTCAAGAGGACGGAAGGCAGTGGGTACTCTGGGTGACATATTTACGCTATACTAGCATACAAAAATAAAAAAGTTTGTGTGTGTGAAATAAAAAAGGTATGCACAAGCACTATTAAAGCAAAGAGTGAGTATATGTACGAGGGAGTATATAAAAAAGAAGAGGTGCAAGAAAATAATTATTAGTGTGAAAAATGGATATTCAAGAGGAGAAAAAGCTTTTTTCTTTCGGCGTCTGCCCCCCCTTTCCGCTTTAAATCCGCCTCCTTTTTAAGCGAGAAGAAAAAGGCGGCATCCCCCCGCCCCCCATTTTTTTTTCTTTCTGCTTTGCGCACGCCGCCGCGCCTCCCCATCCATCTCTGCCAATCACCTTTGGGCACGCCTGCAGCTGATTGTCTGCCCGCATTAGCCAATCAATATTTGGCCATGTGATACTTGTGCTCTTTTCTATTAGGGTAACAACCCTTTTCTCCGACCCACCCCCCTCCGAAATAGTCCATCCAAGCCTCTTTTTTTTTTCGATTGACAGTGTGGTAGCCCAAGCGTTAATCTATGTACTCTGTGCTTGACCTTATATGAGAGTATAGAGATGTACGAGATGATCCTGCACGACTACATATTTTCTCCTCCACGCAAGTCTTTCCGACAACCACATCTTCTTTGTGTGTGTGTAGCCATTCTAAAATTAGACATGACGCGGGTGATCAGAGTGCTCCATTGACACGCTACTTGTCTGTTCATAGGTAGCGTGATGTGGAAGAGCCTATAGACTCTAGCTCATTCTCTTGCTTACTGCGCAGACCTTTTAGCTATTGTCCGTCTGCGCAGTAAAAATAAAAGCCCACGATGTCAGCATCCCGCTTTTAGGGAGGGGGAGCAGTATAGTGCTCACACCAAGCTAGATCATGTGATATTTTGCCCTTACTCATAGTTGTGCTAGTGACAACGTCAGAGATGTGTATGGCGTGAGATGTGGAGAGCGTGGGTATGGCATAGTGCGTACCACTTTTCTATTTATTTTAAATCTACTATCTACTATGCCTGCTCGCGCTAAACGCATTCGCTATACATTTGCCGACACATCATTTCGCCACGGGAGAACGACCCAGCAACCAGTTCACGCATGGTAAATACAATCCACCGAGTAAAAATATATATACAATACCTGTACATTCTAATTAAAAAAATTGTCGGCATCATGACATCTTTTTTTTTTGTGTAGGAAAAAGGTTTGGGCCGCACCTGCTCTTGCTTCCGAGGAAGGTGCATTTACAACGCCTTACAAACTATTCAAATGGGCAAAAAGTAAAGTACAACAATCAATCTTTGGCATCTCATTATATGCAAGTAAGTGCATAAATTAACATGCACATACCTTTTTTTATTATTGTAGCCGGACAAACGGTCGTTCACGAGGACGAGTATGAAGAGATCGCCAACAACCTTACGAGTCAATTGCCATCAGGTGCTACTGATCCCGTGCCTGCGCCCGAGCAAGGGGAAGAAGCACATGTGTCTGTTTTAGTGTCACCTGCAGTCGAAGACTCTGCGCACAACGCTGATCAGGGTGCTAGCCCTTTGCCTGCAGACAATGTAGACAATGTCAGCGCCACACAAGACAATGGCGCAGTTTCTGCTGAGAACGCCGTTGAAGCCGCTGCTGCTGCTGTTGAGGATGTTGCTGCAGCCACGTACAGCGCACACGCCATCAGTAACCTGATCGCTGCCGCCGAACTGGACTCTCCAGCTCGCGAGGACATGTCGGTTGATGGGGATAATTCAGCCCCCGCAACTCCCTCTGCTGGTATCGACCCCCCCACTACATCCCTCCCCGAAGTGCTCCTGCCGCATGCGGCTGAAGATGATGGCGCAGCAAACTCTTTCAACGACAATCAAACTACTAACCCAGACGAACAACTACAATCCTAAAGCGGTATACAAAAGGTTACAACTATAGTAAACAGAACAAGTCCAAAAAAAAACTTTTTTTCTCTCTACAAAACATACAGACAATGCGCTATAGTACTCTTCGTTCATTCTTTGGGGCTGGTTTCTCTCATTCTTTCACCGGTCCAAGTGGTCTCGACTGTGGATGGCGTAATATGTACTGGTCGCACAGCAACCTTTCCACTTCTACCGTCCAATTCGTCAATACACACGGGGATTCCAGCCGTATCGATAGAAGAGCCGATCTTGGCTCGTATCGTATCCTCGCTCTCCGCCGACATTGGTGCAATATGCAAGATACCAGTATCCGAGGCATCCAGTGGCGGGGCACCTCCAGCACCGGGCGGCGGGGACATCATCGTCAGAGTCGACGAGCCAGGCGACGACTTTGACTCAACAGCCTTTGCGTAGCTAGTCGACGGTGGTCTCATTGTGATAGCCTTGGTTTGCACATTAGCCGAGACGTCAGTGGATTGCTCGTCTTGGGCGACTACTAGGAAGGAAAACAGAGACGCAGAGGCAGAGCGCGTATCCCCATCATTCTCAATTGGCATGTCTACTTGCGGCTCAGCAGCCGAGCGATCAACGGTAAGTGGGAACTCGTCGACAGTCGAAGTAACGTAAACTACTCGCTCAACCGCTCGCAGAAACTTTATCACGCTGCGGTAATGCCGCTCAGGCCACATCAATAGCTCGGCGATGCGCTGGATAGTGAACGGAGCTTCGTCGAATGTGTGCAGGCAGTAGCCGATACGCTCTTCTAGGTCGCGCATCTCTCTAACAGAGTCGACTGGGCCGCCCGCTGCTGGCTCCCTCTGCGCATCTTCTTTGGGCTCTTCAGCCTCACCCTCTGCCTGTGGGCCATGGTGTCCATTGGGAGTCTCTGGAGCAACATCGGCAGTATCACCGTTAGTCTCAGCCGAATTGGCAGCCGCACCCTCGAGACCCTGGCCGCTCGCAACTGGTGGAGACGACGTTGGCTCTGGGGATACCTCGGATATAACCATTGCGCAGTCTGACTCTACAGCCAATGCATTGGTAGCCACAGTTTCTTCGGCCATGATCTCATCGTTGTCCTCGTCCTTGTGACCGCCATTCGTCGTATTCTCTGTGCTACTAGCCTTTATCCGCACGTCGGTCGTAGAGGCGGATTCAAATCGCCCACGCTTGCGAGAGCTGGCTTCAGTGACCGGAGCTGGAGTATCGTCAGACAGATCGGAGTTATTGGCATCCTCTCTTTCCTCCTCAGACTCTTGCTTGGCAATGGCGTCTGCCTTTTCCTGACGCCGAATCAGCAACTCCACTGCGTGCGCGAGCTTTTGGCGGATTATTCTGCGCAGCTCTATCCACGGCATACTACAAGGTGCATAGCTATTAGTCGTTGTATACTCGCTTACAAGGTACAGAGTACTCTACACTATTTACTTACTCGTTATCTTCATTCAGCGCCAGCCTTTCCAAAATTCGGTCGTTATCTACACAGGGAGGGTTGTAGCAAGCCACATAACAGTTTGCGAGTGAGCAAAACAAATTTGCCTTCGTGTTGCTTTTGGCATCAGAGAGAGGGGGAAGTGAATTCGAGCGACCTTACCAGTATTCCAGGGCTCAGCAGCACCCTGCCGCTCATCTGTAATGCGCGCGCTCATTTCTAATAGGCAAGGAGTAATTAAAGCTTTAAAATTTAGTGGGAATGAGGGATGCGAGTTTCTGGTACGCGCGCAGCCGATTTCCTCTCTTCCCCACACTTCAAAGCGCAAAATTCCCACCAAACCACGTGACAAAAACAGGATCGATTAGGCTGACTAAAGAAAGATAACGCCCGCCTTTCATCTGCTGGCAGTATCTTTTTTATTTTCTCCTCTGCAAGAACTTTTTTCTTTACTAATTGTGTATTTCAAATTTTGCAGTTTTAACCATGTATGGTCGGTCTCATATAACTCGTGTGGTGCAGCGGGCACCGTTTGCCTTTATCTGTGCTCGGCGTGTGTCTGTGTCATCGATACGGAGCTATCGTGCTTCCAATCCAATATCATCCATAGCACTAGCAAAACCAACGAATAGCTTGCCCATTTATAGCTCGGCGGTTCAGCAACTACGGCGGACAATGTTTATTCAAACGGCAACTACACCCAACTCTGATGCACTACAATTTATCCCCGGAGTACCCGTACTTGGCAGCGAAGGAGCGGCGAATAACATGCGTACAATAGAGTACAACAGTCCACGCGAGGGACTAAAATCGCCGCTGGCTACTCGGCTATTTGCCATCGAGGGTGTAAAGGGCATAATGTATGGATCAGACTTTGTCACAGTACGCAAGGACACGGATCATCCCTGGCAACTCATGAAGCCCGATATCTATGCCGCTATCATGGACCACTTTTCCTCTGGACGTGCACTAATCCGCGAAGACTCAAGTGATAGCTCGTCGAAGGGAGTCGCTGAAGAGGAGGACTCGGAGATTGTCTCTGAAATCAAGGAACTGCTCGAATCTAGAGTACGGCCATCGA
>JANBQS010000519.1:0-16094 GCA_027577415.1 Coemansia sp. RSA 922
GAAAGGAAACAGCACATCGGACGCGCCAAAGGCATTCCAACACATTATGAAGTTTATGGAGATGAAGCAAAACAACGACGCAGCCAAAAAGAAACAAAAGGAAGCAGAACGTAAGTGCCCGGACATCCAACTCGCACCCTCTCCATCATATCAGGTATACTAACACTCTGATATTCTTTAGGGAATAAGAAGCCAAAGACGCAGAACCAGGGACCAAAGGAGATCACAGAGGCGCTGACAATTATGCCAGGCGAGAGTATGGACGAGTTTAGCCGACGTGTACGGCAAAAGATGACCAACAACTTGCAGCTAATCGGTACTAGCCATGAGGCAAAGTCCAAGGCCCATGCGAACCCTTCGCGGGACGAAGGCGAGGAACCTGATATTTCCAAGCGATCCGACCGAAAGAAGCGCAATGACGCTGTCCGCAAACAGCGCAAGCAAGCGAAAAAGCAACGCGGCGACGACGACGACGACGACGTAGTGCGGGAGCAAGCAGCAGCGCCCAAGTTTGGCGAGCAGGCTCAGGCGCCGCCGATCTTCAAGGCATTGCCCAAGGACAAGTTCAAAAAGATGGTCCCACTGCCACAGTCCAAGGAAGAAGAGCTGGCGAATAAGCGCAAGGACGAATTGGCTGTCAAGAACATGATCCAGAGGACCGCCCGTCTGTCCCCATTGGAGCGTATGCAGGCCAAGCGTAAGGCCAAACAGGAGGGCGACACTGCTGCTGAGAAGCGCATTATCGAGGCCGAACGTGAACAGGCTATTCGGAGATACCGCATGCTTAGAGTTGCTCGCGAAACGGCAGGAGCAAAGAGTAAATAGATTTAATGTTTATTGATGGTTTACGAATGCGAGTCCCATGGCCCGCACGCTTGAAAGATCGCGCATCGGTCGCTCTGAGGTATGTATGCCTGGACGAACATGTGCTCACCGCTGGTCAAGTAGCTGTGCTCGCTCGATGCCCACGATACTGGCGCGTCTTCGTGGCCCCAGACACATAGGAATGTTCCACATGCGGCGTCTTGTGTTGACGCCTGAGTAGTTAGTCTTTGAGCTATAGCTGAAATCGCCATTGGGGAAAGCATGCCGCTGACGCTGACTACGCGAAGACTCGCCCTTGTGTAGGGCTCTGATACAGAGTACTCGCTGACCTCTGAATCAGCCACCGCACTGGTTACTTGCGATGATCCCAGTGTTGCTAATCCAACCCACTCGAACACGTCTTGTGCGCGCTCGATCCAGTCCTCCGCCGCTTTGTCTTTAGCTGTCAATAGCTCCGATAGCTGCGGGACAAGCGCATCAACTACCGTATGTTCTTCGACAACGGGGGCACACTGGGTGGCGCCTGGTACATCAAAGTTGAGCGATCCGCCTGTTTCTGCATCATAGTAACCGACCAGAAACTCGACTCCCTCGTTGAGTACGGCATCAAATCCAGCTTTTATACGTTGATAGTACTTTTTCTCAGGCACCATACACGCCGCCCTGAGATCGATTTTGATTACAAACCGCGATCCGCGCTCCAGTGGGACTTGTGCCTGAGTTCCGGCAATTCCCAGCGACTCGTAAGTGTCCTTACACACGCTTAGTATCAGTGTTCCGTGTCCGTCAATAGCAAATACATCGTCAGTGTCAATGCGACGTCCAAGGCTCAGCGCAATTAACGTATTATTCTTTATAAACGCGGCGATGAACGCGGGATCGATCAAGTCAGAGAGCTTTAGTGTCACTCGGTAGTAGCAGTTCACGTGGTTTTTCACTAGTTGTCCAATGTCAGTACTGTCGGGCGCAACTATCGTGCATCGGTAGTTGAATGCGTGAGTTTTGATGCACTTTAGGTGTTCTTTCTTTTTCGAGGAGAGCGATGATAGCGTGACAAAGAGCTTGCTTTTGCTGTGACGCTCCCTGGGAAGCGGTACATGGCTGCTCATCGTCAAACTATGGTGGACGTCTTGTAGGAGTGAATAAAAGAGAAAAGATATATTGTTTGTATGTGAAGTATAAAAAAATTTGAAAAAAAAGCAATACTGATTTGTAGTTGGCAAATGTGTATGGGGTGCGAGACCCTGTAACCACAAATCACTACCTCTTCCGATTCAGGTTCCTACTGTTCAGGAGTATTGGTAGATCTTTCGAAAAGTTGGTTTAGTCGCAAGGCATATTTGCTATACGGAAGCTTACCCATCGCTTCAAAGATTTTAAGACCGGAAATAGACTGTTTTTCAAACATACCATTGCAAAAACTTGGACACACCAGTGCCAAAAGCATAACATAAGTTGCAATTTCTTCATCTCTGTTCATATAAGAGGCTACCATACCCCACCCTTTTAAGCTATCTCCTATATTACCATATGTGGAAACTATGTAGTCAGGTAAGTCATCAGCATCAATGTGATCAAGCTCTAATCCCAGGCCATTAATACCACATATAATATATGGCATTGCTGGTAGTGCCTTCAGCAAACAGAGCACATTGAAAATCGTCAGTCTGCCAAAGCGTGATTCAAAACGTTTAATATTCTCAAATGTGCGCTCACCAAGTAGTGTTAGTATTGGCATTCTGGTCAATATTGCTGTCGCCAATGTTAACTCTGTAGTAGAGCCCATCAGATTTCCCATTAACTTGCTTAAATTGGCTTCTGGTATACTAGATGTATCCATATTGGCGTAGTTTTCAAGAACAATTACTTTTCGCAAGTTTTTGTACTTTCTTTCAAACACTTGACAACTATTAAGCATTGCCACCGTATCTCTGTCTATGCCTAGTTCCACAAATGTCAGTGTGTCATTGTTGCCTCTAAACAAAACATCATCAGCAAATGGATAGTTTCGGTCAATAGTCAACCGTTTCAATATTGGAAATGGTACTATCTTTGAGTCATTCTTTGCTACCCTTCTGTCTGGAAAACTAGAATCACTATAATGCATTAGCAGATACTGCAACTTTGGATAGACCACGTCTTTGCCATTTACATCACACAACAGCGTGTTAGCATTGCGTATACCAATATCAAGATGTTTAAGAGTACTGGCTGACTTTAGCACTAGACTGGTGTGCAAGGCAGGTGAACTCAAGCAACACAGTTTAAGAAAAGAAAGCTGCGGAATGCAATCAATAGTTGATTGATGCCTGAGGTGAACATTTACCAAGTGAAGCATCGTGCGTTTGGTATTGCTACATAGTAACTCAACAAATTGCCCAAATACATCCTCACCCATCCCTTTTAAGAGCTCTCTGTCAACTCCTCCCATTTGATCGTTCTCATGAGAGCACAATAGCTTTGTCAGCTTTGCTGAAGGAGTCAACGACTGTATCAACTGCGCAAATTCGAGAGCATTTGTAGTGGCAGTGTCTTTAGAAACCGCGGGCTCAACTTTATAGTCAGTAATTCTGACAACTACTATATAAACAAAAGGCAAGGTCGTAACAGCTCCCATGTACTCTGAGAAAAGTTTGTGAGCAGTGCCGTTCACAATACTAGACACGGAGACACTGACATGAAGCTCCCTAGCCAAAATTTCAGCATTGTGTGGTAGCCCATTCACCTTCACCCAGCTTGGATGCCTGAGCTTCACCTCATTAGATTTGGCTTTGATTTTAATATCGAGCTTTCGCCACAGATACTCAAGCGCCGCAAGCCTCCAAGTGGAGCACACAAGCAGCACATCCTCTAAACAATACACATGGTAATAAAGTTCACCAAAACTTGTTCTCTCCTCTTCAACCACATACTTTAAAATTGTTTTCAAAATGTCCACATGGAGTTTCTGAGCTAATGAGACACTGTTCATAATTGGCTAGGCAAATAATGGATAGAGAAAATGGCTGGCAAAATAAAATATAGATGGTAGTGGAGGAGAGAGAGGCTCTTCAGCAGCTGGGGGCTCTCCTTTTGAGGCTGTTTTTTTTTTTGAAAGCTTTGTGCTTCTTTGGCAAAAAAAAAGGTGAAAGAGAAAAGGCGTTGTGATTCAAAGCTGCGGCCACCAAACGTCATGATTACATCATTTACTTGATTTGGCAAAGCTCTGCTTAAAAAATTAGTGCAATGTGGTTCAAGCCTCAGCCAATAATGCTGTGTTTTTCCGGGATATCACCTTGGATGATGGGGGCTAGGTTTTATTTCATGTGTCCTCCAGCTCCATTATAATGCAAGAGCCTGGTACCCTCCCCTTACTCTTTCCTTCATTTTTGTTGTTCATGAATGCTCTTTTTCTTGTTCTCCTATATACTAAAAAAAACAATATTATTTCCACCACGATGAATCCCAGACTTTAAGGCAGGGTCTACATGAGCTAACTCAGGCCCTGTGCGAGTTGGCTAAGAGGCCACACTAGTGCTCTTTAAGACCGATGTACACAGCTATAGGCGTGCTGTCAATTTCAATACAAAAACTAACGTACTAGCCTTGAGCATGGTGAGGATGTGTGTTATTGTAATGATATTGTAGTAAAAAAAATTAAATAAGAAAGATGCACAGCTGCTTTTCTAGCTGGCTGCATTGGCCAATTTATTTAATTGACAGCTCAAATGCCGCCCTATCTCTACTCGTTCTTTCCATTATATAAATGATGCACATGTTACGAAACAAAAAACGATGACACTACCATTTCTATCCAGTGTTGTCCATATTATAAGCAGCATTGACCAGTCTACCGAGCTGAGAGGCATATTTGCTATAAGGGCCACTTTGAAGTGCTGCAGTGACTCTGGAATTGTAATCAAACATAATTCTTGCGTTTACTTCCACTCTGCGAAATTTAGGACATACAAGAGCCAGAAGCAAAATACAATCAATTACCACATCATTGGGACATGGTTGATAAGTCATACGCCAAGTTTGCATATTCTTTCCGACATTATCGTGTGTAGACATAATGTAGTCAAGCCTTTCTTCTTTATTGGAAATAAGCTCAAACTCTGGGCCAAGTTCACGTATACCACCTACAAGTGTTGTCAGAGCAGGTAGTGCTTTCAGCAAACGCAGTACTGTATATAATGACGGTGTAACTGATTTTAAATTAAGCACTTGGACGTACTTAAAACCATGCTCAAGGCGTGCTACTGTTACCAAAATATTTGCTACCCGCGATGTATGTAATGTTAGATGCTGAGCAGAACTCGTTAGGTTGCTTAATAGGTTGCTCAAAGATATCACTGCTTCACGAGTAATGATAGAGTTGTAAGAATTTCGACCTAAAGTTACATGCCGTAGGACCTTGTTCTTGTTTTCAAAAACGCGCATCGTGTTTAGCATTTCTATTGTATCTAATTCAAAGGAGAAGTCCAGATACTCCAATGTGGCACTGTTACCACGAAATAGTACATCATCAGCAAATGGATACAATCCCATCCGTAAACTCCTCAGCACAGGGAGTGGAGGAAGTTTTAATGTCATTTTCTGTGCATTGGGGTAGCTTCTAGTATGCCCAGACATTCTTAGATGTTGCAAATTCGGGTAAACAACGTCATCGCCATTTGTATCTTTAAACAGTCTGCTCACATAATCTAGTATTATGTCTAGATACCGAAGCGTACTAGCAGACTTTGTTGCTAGGCTTGCATGAATGACTGGCAATGTCAAGTGGTTCAGTTCGAGCCTAGAAAGCAGTGGTAAACCATCAATAGTTGACTTGAGTTTGGGGTTGATGTCACCCAAGTCTAGAAATGCATGCTTTGCATTACTGTATAGCGCATTTGCTAATAGCCCAAATAGCTCCTCATCCAATACTCCAACTATAGCTGGGTCACGTTCGCCAAGGCAAGCAAGTATGCTAGCACAGGTTACTTTTGTCATTGTTGCATTTGGGGTCAATGACTTTAGCAGCTGCGAAAACTCAAGGATATTGGCAATGGCACTTTCTTTCGAGCCTTCATACTCACTGTTGTAGTCGTTGATTATCACAACTAGCTCGTAAACCATAGGCAAAGCAGTCGTGTCTCCCATGTACTCTGTCAATAGTGTGTGAGCTGTCCCACTAACAATTCCAGCCATGGGGAAGCTCGCATGTAGTTTCTTGACCAAATTTGAAGCATTGTGCGGAAGACCTTTCTCTTTGAGCCACTGGGGTCCCAAAGTATATACCTTATTTGAAGTTCTTTCCATGGTAAGCACAAGCCTTCTCCACAGACACTCAAGAGCAACATGTCGCCAAGTAGCACATAGGGATAATAGAGCTTTTAAATCCTCTGACAGAAAGCTATCACCTCTAAAAACTGTCCTTGTTTCGTTTACTAAACGCCTAATAATTTCACGCACAACTTCGCAGGGAAGAGATTGAGCTGGTGAAACAAGGCTGGACATGGTTGACAAATAAAAGCAATTGGCTGGCAGGTAATTGATAAATGTATATTTTGGAGAGAAAAATAGTTGGAGAAAAGAAGAGAGAGAAAAAAGAATTCTCTGGGCAGTGAAGGCGGCCATTGTGTCTTCTAAAATGAGTGCTTCACCCTTTTGGTTCATTTCCGTTTTCTTTCAAGCAAGAAGCCCTTTTTACTTTTGCTAGAAAGAATTAAAGGGCAGTCACTGCCAAGTGACATGCTTGATCCACAAATGTTTATACAATGATCCTTCAAGCAGAGCCAAAAGGAGTCTGAGAAAGGCAGAGACGCATTATGCTGATAATGTAAAAAAAATATTGTATTAGATACTCGCGTAATAGTGGCAATAGCATTGTGTTAATATAAAGGACACTTTTTATCTGCGGAATAAATAGTCTGGCGCTCCCACGATAGCAGTCGCTGTAGTCGTTGCTCATGTTGGTTGAATGGATGTGTGGCAATGCGATCTCTCACACACACTTTGTAGGCCTCGACATGGTCACTTGGTATATCAACACGGTCGAGACTGGGACATAGCAATGCCAACAACATTGTACACTCGGCTACTTCATCCATTGGCTGAGAGTGCACTCCAATCCCCCAAAGTCTGAGTCTCCTACCCATTGGTGCGTGGCTATCACACAAGGTCTTGATGAGTTCGGCCTTAGGAATGCCAGCTAGATGCGAGTCCAGCTTTGGGAGACCAGTGCGCAGATCTGAGAGCAATGGGAGCGACTTGATCAACGAGATTATGTCCAGAAGTGAGAAGCGTAGCCCGTTCAATGTCAGAATCTGTAGGGATTGTTGTTCGCCAAGTTTCTGAAGCAAACTCGGAATGTTTTGATCGTGTGACACACCATCGATTACTCTTACACTAACGTTAGTTCCGATGCCGAGGACAAACCTCAAGAACTCAGCGTTGGCAGCAACAGGGTCAGCTGAGAAACCGGAGTGTCCGGGAGTCACGACATACCGGAGCTTTGGATGGCTAAAAGGCGTAAACACCTTGCGCTCCCTAAGAATTATAGATGTGCTCGTATGTATATGCATTCGCAGGTACTCGAGCGTCTCTTCGTTGCCTCTAAACAGTGTGTCGTCGCCAAATGGATACTCGTTCCTAATGGAAAGGTGCCGAAGCGCAGGGAATGCCACAAAAGTTCCAAGTACTGGCCGCTGTAGCATTGTCAAGTCATTGTCCAAAATCAACTTTTGCAGGCGAGAATACACTACGCAATTGCCGTCATCGCCCCGAATAAGTCTGGAGAGATCCAAATACTCCTCGTACTTGTGAACATTAGACCATAGTCTAAGGGACTGAAGCATCGGAGCACACTGCCGTGCCAGCTGGAAACACTGCTCCCTACCCGTGTCAAGCGCGTAGTCGATATGTGTCAGATGGCAGGTTCCATCAAAGTCCAGAGCCACAGGCGGTCTATGGCCTACAAGAGAGTTTTTGAAGCGGCTCGAATGCTGGAGAATCTGATTGACCATACTGCCAAAATAGCCCACGGTGTTCTCAGGCCAGTTGATATGCGTAAGGGCCGCCAAGTTAAGCTCATGGGCTCCAGGTGCCATCTGCCAAAGTCTCTGCACAAACGTGGCAATGTTGTCGTGCGCAATTGATGCGTATTCGTCGATGTCCACCATTTGAATCGTGTTGCAGGTGAACGATACACGTCGTACCAGTGGAAATACACAGTCCTTGTAAGGTGCACGCGATAGTATCTCCAGAGCCTTGCCCGAGTATATGCATTCCAGCTCTACGTGAATACTCAGGTCCTTGGCTAGGTCGTACGACGGACAGCCGCTATAATGGTGGCAGAGAACCCAGGGACACTGCTTGGTATTGACAATTGCGCCCGCCTCGCACGTGGGGTCAGAAAGCTTTAGCTCGTAGCTTTGACTATAGAGCGAGTAAACAACAGTTCGGAAGTTGTCGCACACCCAAAGTAGTTGCTGGTGTTTCACATTGTCCGAGACGCGGATAAACTGGACAATGAGCCTGACGATGTGAGCTGGTAAAAGCTGGAGTATCGATAGAGAAGTCATTCTGATACAATATGTAAATAAATGGCAAGAGAGAAAGAAAGAAAGAAACGGTCGGATTGCACATTATGCAAAGGCAGTCAAACGCCTTGGCATGCATGCTGATTTCCAGCCTGATTTCGTTGGCAATTTTATGGGGGGATGAAGAAGCCAATACTCAACATGTCGGATATGTTAATGTAGGAATCGAACTAGGGCTTGACAAGTCTAGTTTTATTTACGAAGACTGTTGTTTCTCCGCTCAGATGTAATCCGAGGCTATGCCACACACTATTGTCAGTGGGACTGATGCCGCAGTTCTGACATTCTCCTTATTTGACCTGGAAACTGGTGTGATATTGAATAAATACTAGAAATGTCGTGCTAT
This sequence comes from Coemansia sp. RSA 922, assembly GCA_027577415.1. Classification (NCBI taxonomy): domain Eukaryota; kingdom Fungi; phylum Kickxellomycota; class Kickxellomycetes; order Kickxellales; family Kickxellaceae; genus Coemansia; species Coemansia sp. RSA 922. The sequence goes on from JANBQS010000519.1 coordinate 8,737, forward strand.
TGACAGCAATTTAGCAGTTTTGTGGCCCACGGAACAACAAGCGGCGCAGACGTGGGCGATATGGCTTGAATTCCTTAGAGGCTATAGCCTTTTTCATCAGCTCCATAAACTCCACGCGGTTGGAAGGTTTTATAGCGGCATAGTCGAAATTGGGACACGCCAACGCCAGCAGCAGTACACATTTGACGGCAAGCGGAAGGTCTGTGATTATGTGTAGCTTGAGATACCAGCATCTGAATCGCTCGCCCATTGGAGCGTACTTTGAACGCACGTATTCAGGGAGCTTAGATTTGGCGACACCAGAGGGCAGTGGTCCAAATCCCATGGGATACGCGTAAAGATCTGTCAGAAGTGGCAGCGACTTGACCAGAGCAATGACATCCCAGAACGTCAGGGGTACATTTGGCAGCGACAGAACCTGGATATACGGGTTGTCGTTGAGTAGCGGGAGCGCGGGTACTAGTCCAGAATTACCGAGGAATCCGCCGTAATCGCGCACTGGTCCGGCACTCGCAAAGAACCCGCCAAAATCGCGCACAGGCGCTTTCGGACCGATACTGAGCGCAAATTGCATGTACTTGACGACGGTAGGAAAAAGTTCCGGTAGAGCGCCGTCCAAGTATACCAAATTGACTTGCTGCAGCCTTGGATGGCTATCCACGGTGAACACATTGCGCTTGCTAAGCATAGATACCGTCTGGCCGTCCAGTAGTAAGTCCAAGCTCTTGAGCGTAGCTGCGTTACCCCTGAATAGCGCGTCGTCGTCAAATGGGTACTGAAGCCTAGCGAATAGTTTTTCAAGACTGGGAAACATAACCACGTCACTGGGGACCGATAGCCTCCGTCTGTAGTTACCCAGTGACTCGATCATCCTCAATTTAAGCAAGCGCGGATACGTTAGAAAGCGGCCGGCGGGATCCTTGACTAGGTCGCAAACGTCGATGGCTTGATATTCGATATCAATGGATTGCAAAGTCGACGCGTTCTGCTGCGTTAGCCGAGCAAACTGGTCCCAATTGCGGGTACCCTTTGCTAAAGAAAATTTCACGTGGGTCAGATTGTTAAACTTCTCCAGAGTCAGTTCCACTGGCACCGTAGCTTCTCCGACGGTAGCATAGTCCATGCGACCAGCGATCGAGTAGAGCTGAGATATCAAGCTGCCGAAATGCGTAGTGATTCCTGGCGGGCGATCGAAATACTTGGGTCTCACTCTGATCTCGCTGACCATGGGCGCCATCTGCTTGATCATATCAATGAAAACGTCGATTTTGATGTTGGCACTCACGGAGTTGGTCTCTATGTTTGGGTCTGGATTACCTGACACAAAGAGGAACGTGAGAGTATGCGTCAGTGGGACAAGACGGTCGCCAATGAGTACTATCATCAGCCTTTCCAACGCCTTGCCAGAGTAAATAGACCACTCGTCTAGCTCAATATCGACACTCTTGGCCATCTTGTTCATGACCGATCCGATAAAAATAGGAGTCTTTCGTGGGCCGACGATTGGCGAGCTGGTCATATCCATCCTAATATGGCTGTAGTAGCGCGAGGAGGCGACAACCCAAAAGTTGCGGCAGACCCACTGTAGCGGCCACAACAGCTTCTTGTACGCCTGAGTTTTCCTCAACGCCGTCAAAGACCAGACGACTACTACCCACGACGTAGTCGACAATCAGCTTAACTATATGGAGCGGGAGCTTTTGGAGTGGAAACATAGTTAATAAAAAAATTGGAGCTGAAGAAAAGAAAACTAATAGTTGAAGAGGACAAAAAAATGAAAGAAAAGTAAGAGGAGCACAACCTGTCGACACCAAACTTTGTATCCTAGTGATTGGCAACATTGATGACACTAAAGCATTTGATGTATCTTGCAGCCCCGCAAGCATGTTCTAAATCACCAAGCAACCAGATACAATTAGATAATAAAATCTGAGCTTAACAGAGCAGAGATACGAGTGTTGTACTCACAAATCTCAGTTCACCAAGAAGAGCTCGCTCAGACGCTTGGTGCACGACATGTAGAGGGATGGATTGAACTTTTGGGCGAAACTGATGGGTACATTGCGATACGTGTCAGACTGAGGTGGAGCGGAATCGCGTATCACGCCGAAGAGTCAGTGAAAGATAAGCTCGGGTTTGTTTTGATGGCGGTGCAGACTCAATTATCGTTGTGTGAGTCGGACTCAGAGAATGTCGCGGATGCAATTGTATTTTTTATGGGCAGTAGAACTTGGTGATTGGTTTGGTTTGTCAAGTTGGAATGTTTCGCTCATAGTGCCTTTTAGTTGCTTAATTCAAGAGTTGTCCACATTGTACTGCCCGATCCATTCTATCTCTTTCAGTCTTTCTGTATGATCCTTGTATATCGACGACTTGCTTATGGAATCATAGGCAGGCTCAAAGAATAGCATGTTTCCTCTCCATCTTGCCATTGACAGGTTTGGGCACAAAATACCTAGCATTAGTCCAAAGTGAATCGATATGCCCAGGTCTGAACATGGTGCGAAATCAATCATGGCTAATTTGGAGCTGGACAACCGGTGTGTTTTGTTGACTGGCGCCAAGGTCTGTCCATATTCAAGTGTCGCCTGCTCTTCTTCCGATCTCTCTGTGGGCGCGTTTATTGTCAATTGTATAAGGCTGGGCATACAAGTTAGAATGTTAATGACATCCAGTATAGAAAGATCCAGGCCTGTAATTTCAAGACGAGCCAAATGGCTAGCCATAGCCGAGTTGCACATTTTGCCTATCAAGTTGACCTTGTCTACGCTGTGGGCAAGATCTACTTCCAACCGTTGTAAATTTGGTCCACTGTTTACCGCAAATTCTAATAATTTACGTTCGGCATCAGGATCTGGCAGCTGGCCAACATATGATACAATAAGAGCCACACTCTTTAGTTTTGGGAAGTGTTTAATTGTATTACCATCACCGTGAGGTATAAACTGGTGGTAATTAAGTAACATTATGATATAGATATGCTCCAGCGTTTTATAGTTTCCTCTGAACAATATGTCATTGCCAATGCAGTTTACAGAATTTAACTTCATAGTTGTCAGCACTGGGAATGGCTCTCCATCAAGATGTAGCGAATTTTCTTCATGTCTTAAACCATCGTAAACCAGTGACAAATTTCTAAGATTTGGATACTTAATTGGGACTCCACCTTCTGTAAGAACCAAATCTCGAAAAAACGATGCTGTTTTAAACATGACATCAAGACTGTTCAGTGTCTTGGAGTTCATACATATCAGTTGTGCAAACAGTTCAGAGTCATCACATTCGTTGTGCTGAATGCTTGTTAATGTAGTCAACGCAGGAAGGCAATCTATTATGTAGTTGTTTTTGCATACAATATAGCCAACGTTGCTTCTGTTCATTAGTAATGAGACTACCAGTTGATTGAATCCAGTTACCGTCAAGTGCCTCTCATTGTCACATTTACCAGTACCTGTCAAGTAGCAGGTACTTGCATTAGGGAACATCTGATTGATTCTACTCACAAACATTATGATATTGGAATGACACACCGATTCATATGGCAAGGTGGTAATGCCTTCAATCGATATCACCATCCCGATACAGTTGACATTAGTAAATATTGCATTGTGAAATATTGGTGTATGCAGTTCATCCGATGCTGTCCCATCCACTATGTCAAGATAGTCCACCAGTAAATCGACATATTGTGTGTATATCTCGGCCTTATTTTCAATGGCAAACTCCAGCGTATTCATCGTCTTATTAAGACTCTGGAATGAAAAGGTGTGTTTTCCAGGTTTACATATAACACTTGTGCTCAGAAGTGGTAAGCATACTATTCTCCACAATGGGGAAATGGCAGAGCACTTTGTTATAAATGCGATATTGGAGATAGGAGTATTTGTATCGCCAATACGGATCAAGGATGTATTTTGTCTTCCACGTGCAATCTTCCTAATTATATGGTCAGGTAGCTCATCAAGGTTAGGCATGGTGATGGCTAGAGAAGATCAGTAATTGTCGAGAGAAAGAGTAACAGATATAGCCAAAACACACTAGTAAAAATACAAAAAGGCAAAAGCTAGAGAGAAGAAAAGAAAACCACAGCAGACATGGGTACAAGTCTGAGAAAGCGGTGTTTGTTCTTTTTTCTCAAAGTGATAAAATCAAAGAGCTTTTCCCGCTATAGCTACTAAGCACAAAGCTTTAAAAGGTGACCAAAGTGCTGCTCACTTGGTGAAAGACACAAAGAGGGCCTACGTATCGCTTTCAAAGGGCTGTGTATACAACTAGTACAGCTTGAAACATGTATAGATTGCACTGTACTATCTATACTTCACAATCAGTGTACTTTTTACTCGGCAAGTACATGTGCAAAACTTGTTTCGTAAATGCGACTCACCAAATAAAGCTATTTGTAGCCTCGAAGGTCTCACAACGACCCGAAGCTATTGTCAGTGTTGAGGGCGGGGGATACAATGGCAAAGGCTGCTCCAAAGCATTTCGAACGTGCCCTTGTAGCACAATGTTGGCCTTGCAGTCATGACATGAGCTGGCAGTCATCGCCGTGCTTTACAAAACAGCCGATTCAGTCACCACACAAAAAGCTTGCCTCCTGACAACTGCCATTTTTTTCCTCTTCTTACCCACTCCTTGCTTTTCTTCTTCTTTTTCTTCGATTTATCGTAATAGGCATTTGAGTAGCGTATTATTTTTTAAAAGACACACATCCTAGGCTAACCCGAAACTTGGCTCTGCGCAGTTCTTTACTTGGACAATGGAAATACAACCATTGAGCATCGAGGCCATATCGAGTTGGATAATCCTACCTATATATCAGCTATTCAGTGTGTGCGTAAGGGATATCACCCGTTGCTAAATGGGCGTTCTGTATTTCTTGCTACAAACGAAATGTTCTTCTCAGAGTTAGATTTACAGAGCTGTGACATGACGGGAGTCATCGGTCATTCCACGTTTTTTCTAATTGCCAAGGAAGACGATTGGAACACATACACTCTTAACACGGGGTTGACAAGAGGTCAGCTCTACCAATTTATCAAGTCCATAGAAGCAGTGGAGAGTGCAAAGCCAGGACATATACTCTATTTGCTTCAAGCGCCATATGTCACTGTTAAGGAGTTGGGTACGATAGGTGGACAACTCTTCTTGCCAGAAATGTACGAAGAGCTGAAGGACCACATTAGGAAGTTCGAGTATTAGTTGGCAAAGTTGAATCGAGATGCTCGTTTAGGAAAACATTATTACGGACATTTCTACTTTGTTTACGCCTTTAGCAAATACACATCCTCCCAATAACATCTGTAGAGCGATCGGCTCGTATGTGTTCCGGCAAATCGAGCCTCCTAGCCGTGCATGCACGTGATAGAGATAAGCTTGATGAGAGATTAGTGCCCCTCCTCCGGGCCATGGGAAACTCACATGCAAATACAGGTCCAGCCAAAGGACGCTTCCTTTCTCGTCTCTGCGAATTTGATTTTCTCACGCTCGCTATTCTTTTTATTATCTTTTTTTTTTTTCAATTCAATTGACGTGTAGAATATGTATCGCCGTAGTACAACAGCTGCTCTTACTAGAGCCAGAGTTTTTGTGCGCCCACTAGCTGCACGGGTTGCTGTTGTCGCGGCCAGAGGCAATCCCTGTGCAGCGACTGGCAACCTTGGTGCGCTTCGTACGGTGCCTCAGGTTTGTCACTTTTCTAGTTCATGCATTGCGAGATACGCCGAGGAAGCGGATCCACTGACCGAGCCACGCGAGACGATGGAGTACGACGTGGTCATTGTTGGTGGCGGACCAGCGGGTCTAGCAGCAGCTATCCGGCTAAAGCAGCTTGCAGCCAAGGAGGACAAGGACATCAATGTAATTGTCGTTGAAAAAGGAGGTGAAATCGGCGCACACACGCTTTCGGGCGCCTGTATCGAGACAGGACCACTAGAGGAACTATTTCCAGACTGGAAGGAGCTGGGAGCTCCGCTGAACCAGCCGGCGCTCGAAGACCATATGAAGTACTTGACAGCAAAGCACGCTCTGCCACTGCCGCATCCGCCGCAGATGAGCAATGCGGGAAACTATATTGTGAGCTTGAGCAACGTTGTCAAGTGGCTCGGCGAAAAGGCCGAGGAGCTGGGTGTCGATATATTCCCTGGCACGGCTGCGTCCGAGATTATTTATGGCGAAGACGGTACCAGCGTCTGTGGCATTGTAACGAACGACGCGGGCGTTGACAAGGACTTTAAGCCAAAGTCGACCTTTACGCCTGGTATTGAGCTGCGTGGAAAGCTGACGCTGTTTGCCGAGGGCTGCCATGGCTCGCTTACCAAGGGTCTGATTCGCAAGCTCAAGCTGCGCGAGGACGGCCAGTTCCAAACGTACGGTCTTGGAATCAAGGAGGTGTGGGAAGTCGAGCCGGCCAAGCACAGCCCGGGAAAGATCACTCACACGATGGGATACCCGCTCAACTACAAGACATATGGCGGCGGGTTTATCTACCACATGGAGGACAACAAGGTTTCCCTGGGCTTGGTCGTTGGCCTGGACTACGAGAACCCTTATTTGTCGCCGTACCAAGAGTTCCAGCGCTTCAAGGCCCATCCGTTTGTATCGGAGCTGCTAAAGGGCGGCCGAGTGCTTTCGTATGGTGGGCGCGCGCTAGTGGAGGGCGGATTGCAGTCACTGCCCAAGCTGTACTTCCCGGGCGGTGCTCTAATCGGCGACACAGCTGGGCTGATGAACGTGCCTAAAATCAAGGGCACGCACAACGCCATGAAGAGCGGCATTTTGGCGGCCGACAGCGCCTACAAGGCGATCGTCGCCGAGGGCCAGGGCGAAGAAGGCGCGCCAGCTATTGCGCTGACCGATTACGAGACTGCGTTCAGGAATAGCAGCATCTACAAGGAACTATACGAGGTGCGTAACGTGCGGCCGTCGTTCCATACCAGCTTGGGTATCTGGGGCGGTATCGTGTGGAGCGGCCTGGATACCTTGTTCTTGAAGGGCCGGGTGCCGTTTACGTTCCAGCACAAGGACCCTGACCATGCGATGCTCAAGCCGGCGTCCATGTTTAAGCCCATCGAGTACCCCAAGCCGGACAACGAAATCACTTTTGATATACTCACCAGCGTGTCGCGCACTGGTACGGGGCACACCGAGAACCAGCCCGTGCACTTGCGTCTGAAAGACAAGTCGGTGCAGGTCAATAACAATCTGCCTGTGTATGCTGGTCCCGAGCAGAGGTTCTGTCCGGCGGGCGTGTACGAGTACGTTGACGACGAGGCTAACCCGGGCAAGAAGCGGTTCCAGATCAACTCGCAAAACTGCATTCACTGCAAGACTTGCGATATTAAGGATCCGGCCCAGAA
>JANBQS010000520.1:0-16083 GCA_027577415.1 Coemansia sp. RSA 922
CATAATCGCATGACGCTGAGAAAGAGTTGTTGTCAAATGTTTCCTTTCACCTCCTTCCCTTTTCAATTTGCAAAAAAAAAAAAAGAAAAAACATTCTACGCTGCTTTGTTGCTAGCTCCGGACTAATTGCGATGTTTTTTCATTTTAAATTTGGCGTCTAAAAAGACATATGACATAGGGGGGTATAATGCCATTAATTTACCTCGTAAAAAAAGCTCAGGCCAAGAGGCGCTTCTTCTTTTTTTTTTTTGCTACTCTCCCAGGCTTCTAACTATCCCTATTTTGTGCAGAATGTGGTTGACTATTTTTGGCATCATTGTTTTTTTTTTGCCACACTCCCTCTTTTATATGGACAAGTCACATACTCTTTTTTTTTATCGGGTCTCTTACTAATGAGATCCTGCCCTGTTTTTTTGCATTACTTGGATATATATAGCCGAAAACGAGTCTTCAGCCGGAAAACGCAGGGTTGAGGCTACATGGTCAGTGATGCGAATCCACCACCAGCGATCCCGATATATATTCGACCTTTACTATAGTCGGGAGCTAATCACGCAGCAGCTCTACGAATACTGTCTCAAAAACGGGCATGGTGACAGGAACTTGATTGCAAAGTGGAAAAAACAAGGGTTCGAGAAACTCTGCTGCTTGCAGTGCATACAGCCGCGGGACACAAACTACGGTACCACATGTATTTGTCGGGTGCCAAAGGCAAATCTCGAAGAAGGACGCACTGTCGAATGCGTCCATTGTGGATGTCGAGGTTGCGCCAGCGCAGACTAACATTTCTATTATTTACAATAAAGATCTAAGCAATAACATACAACCATCGCAATTAAGATACATTACATTTTCTATTCTTTTTTTTTTTTCTCACCATTGTAGTAGAGACAACTTGTATCTACATTAATTGCGTCCATGAAATTAAATAAAATAGAAATACATACAAGGCTACTAGTGTTAACGAGACAGAATTACTCATGTCCGCAGCACCCATTGTCCTCACATCTTGGGATGTGCGTCACTGACAAGTTCATGTGAGAGTACAGAAGAGACACCATGATGCTTACACATGTACCTGTATATTACATAATGGCATAAGAAGAAAGAGATATCAAATTAGAAAGCATATATGTTACACACCCGATGTGCCAGAGCGAAGCTTCCACACCTTTTGTACAATGCGACCAATGCCAATTCGCTTCCCGCTAGCTTCCCTAGACTCGAGATCCGCGACCTGTCCTGCCAGGTAATTGAGCCGGGGCACCTGAGACAAGGGGAACTCTGCGCGAAACCGCTCGACCAGTGCAGCACTGCTCAGCTCACCGCCCTTCTCAACCAGTATTTCGCGTATCTGAGAGACAACCAATTTCTCCTTATCGCTCAGAGGCTTGTCAGGCTGCTCAGCCCTGAGCGGAATATCCACTGACCTCCCATGTGATCCGACCACACCCGAGCCACGCGGCCGAGGGGCGCCCGAAGAAGCAGGCAGCCGCTGGATCTGATCACGCCGCGTTGGCCTGTTCTGCCCGTGCTGCAATGCCGCACTAACTGGCGAACTTTTGCCGTACAAATCCGCGCGCCGACCTGACTCGGTGGCAGCTGCTCGAACATCTGCTGATCTAGCCTTGAGCCCCGCTAAAAGACTAGTCGACGAAAGCGCCTCGCTACCTCCATACACTCCCGAAACCGCGTGGTTGCCAAATTGCCTTTGCGGTTCTTGGCGAGCGCTATTGCCCAGACTCAACGACGATACGACACTAGACGAAGGTGGCTGTCGGTCAGCAGCTGACCGGCGCGCAAGCATCTTTGGATTGTAGATCGCGCTGTCGCCAGAATACCCGCCCGACGCACCACGCAATGGCTTGCCAATAACATAGCTGACGCTAGATCTAGCCTCAATCGGCAAATGGTTGTAGCGCATAGTCATTCTCGGCGGCGGAGCAACACCACTGGCTCCCGCGCGAGCAGATGGCATGCCAGCCTGTCCCGACGTTCCAGTCCAAGTCGGAACATTGACGTCGAGTTCGCGTCGCGAGCGCTGTGAGTCGCGCAACACCCTGCGTACGTCGCTGGCAATCCTCTCAGCCTCCTGCTCAATAGCCAGAGACTCGTCGTCATTGCCACTAAAAATGGCATCGTGCTTCAGAGCACTGTGGACTCCCGACATTTTAAACAGACTCTGCAGTACGCGGTCCTCATTCGCAGCGCCCTCTGAAGTATTGCCGCTCGCTGTTTCGCCGCCACTGGCCTCACTACTTTCGTCGACAGGTGGATTGTATTCTTCTAGGCGAACTACACCGCCAATCGACTCTATGCCATCATTCTCGCCTCGGACATCAGCGTTATCCACGGGATACAGCCGAGCATTGGCAAACATCCGCCCAGTCTCAGTCGTCTGCTCCAAGTCGCTGTCTCTGCCGTCCTCATCCTGCGCAGTATAGCCGTCAGCCCTACTCCCCGAGCCAGTCCCAGCTCGATTGGCCATGTCAGAGCTTTGGTCAAATCCAGCCAAGGCAAACATATCGCGCATGCTCTGCGCGTGGAAGAAACGCTTCTGATTCGGGTCAGACAGGACCTTGTCCGATAGCAACTGCTTGTAAATTTGGCGATTGTATATCTTTTCTTCGATAGTACCCGCCGTCATCAACCGATATACAGCCACATCTCTGGTCTGACCCAACCGCCAAGCACGCTCTCTGGCCTGCATGTCGCTACTCGGATTCCAGTCAGGAGAGTACAGGATAACGCGATCGGCGCCTGTCAAGTTGATTCCAAGGCCGCCAACTTTGGTCGTAAGCAAAAACACAAATATGTTCGGATCAGAGTTGAACTCGTCGACCATCGCTGAGCGACGCTGCACCGGTGTCGTGCCGTCCATCCGGCGATAGACCATCTGAGGCATCGCAGCGATCATGCGCTCAATAATGTTCAGCATCTGGCGCGTCTGCGAGAAAATAAGCACCTTGTGCCCGTGCGGCTTCCACATATCGAGCAGCGCACGCACGACCGTAAGCTTGCCACTCTTGGGCCAGTCGCCATAATTCGGAGGAAGGTGCTCGCTATTGACATCTCCAGCGTCTTCGCCTTCGCTGTCGCTTTCAGTATCGCTTTCATCTCTCCGACCGCGCTTTCTACTCGCATATGAACTGCTATTCTGTCTCACGCCTCGGCCGCTTGCCTCTCGATGCGTTACAGCAGCGCCAGGGAGCTTCGAAAGTAAGAGCAGGTCCGGGTGATCGCATATCTTTCGCACAACGTCGACGCCAGACAGCATCTTCAACTGGCCTAACAGGATCCGCTCCATGTCTTTGCTGCGCAGAAACCCGATATAAGCGCTACGCTGCATAGGTGTCAAGTTACAAAATACGACGTGCTCGTCCTTTTTCGGCAAATCCTGAGCGACATCGGCCTTGAGCCGACGCAAAAGGTAAGGGTCAATCAAGTCGCGCAAAATATACGCGCAATTGCGTCCAGCCTGTACCTGCAACGGAGTCGCGTTAGCATATCCGCCCTCAGTAATCGGAATAACAAACTGGTTGTTGAACACGGGCAGCGTACCCAGTCTACCAGGAAAGACAAAGTCAAACAACGACCAGAGCTCAGTGAGGTTATTCTGGATCGGAGTGCCACTGACCAAGATACGGTGACGAGTATCAAGGCCTTTACACGCCAACGTTGCTCCGGCATCGGGGTTACGGATCAAATGACCCTCGTCGAGCACCGCATATCCCCACTTGCGCCGCAGGAGCACGTCGCGGTACACCTGAAGCCCAGAGTAAGTAACAACCACAATATGCCCGTGCTTCCCCACATGGTCAACGAGCGCTTTGGCGCGCCTGAGGTTCTCGTAAGCGGCAGCTGTGACCGGACGCTCCTTGGGCTTGCGCTTGGGCTGCTTCTTGCGCCAGTCAATTGTCCCCTTGAGCTTGCGCTTACGGCGCAGACGCGATCCATATGCGTCGTACTCGTAGTCGTCTGCGCTGTCATAGTCCAAGGCGACTCCACCGGCGCCTGTCGAAGAGCCCATGTCGCCCGCGCTATGCCACCCGCCATCGTGTGGGATTGCACCGCGAGCGACCATCCTTGGCTTGACATCAGTGTCGCCTCCCAAATCATAACTCAGGTCGTACGCGCCACTGTCACTGTTGTCATAGTCAGACACATGTTTCATGCCATGACCCGTGCTGTGGAGAATAACCACGCGCAGAGCCGGCCACCAGGTATGGAACTCCCGCACCCACTGGCGCATGAGCGTCGCCGGACAAACTACAATAGATGGCAGGTCAAGCAACCGAGAGTGGTACATCGACGCCAGGAACGAAACCACCTGCACTGTCTTGCCCAGACCCATCTCGTCGCCAAGGATGCCGCCCGCGCCTTGCTGGTGCAGCGTGTACATCCATCCCAGAGCCGACTTTTGGTACCCGATTAGATTGTCCCAAATCCGGCGCGGCACATATAGCGAAGGGTCTGACTGCTCGTGAGCTTTAATCCTATAGTCCGACGTTCCCGGGTCCGCCAGAAAGGGCTCTCTAGCGAGCTTGGCTTTAGGTACCAACTGCCCGTCCACCTCAGCCATCGCCGAGTCATCGGCATCTGAGGCGGTTGCCGATTCAATCTCGCCCGCTGGCTGACGCACTTTCCAGCGTGTCGCACACCAGGTAAACACTCGCTCCCGATACACCTGCTCGTTACCGTCATCATAGGTGTGCGACTCACGCGTGTGTATACCGAGGCTCGTCTGTCTGTCCAAGACCGTCACTTCGTCATCGGTAGCTGTACCACTAGGCAAAGCGTCGTCATCGTCGCCAATATCAGAAGCCGAATCTAACACTCCCGCGCCCTCTTGGTAGCTGGCGTCGCTGACGTCTGACGATGGCTCGACCTTCCGCTTTACACGTCGCGGCAATCCCGCGCGCGCCTGAGCTCGGTCCTGGCGGGTGGAAGGCGTGTAGGCGTCGGATTCAACGTCCGAGGCTGCAATATCCATATCAGAATGCTCGCTAGTACCATCGTTGCCAGTTCCACCGCTACCGTAACGACGACTCTCCGCAGCCGCGGCAGCCCTTCTCCTTGGCACGAGCATCGCCAGCAGCTCGCTGCTCGCAGCAGTTGCGGACCCTCCGACGTCAACTGGCTCTTGTTTCACGCAAACAGCGGGCTCAACCGAGTCACGGCTATCCCGCGCCTTTATGTCACGGATGTGGCGTTTGATCTGCGAACACTCGCGTCGCAACTGGCCAATTTCTTCCTCCAGTTTTCGGACCTTTGCCATTGCATTGCGGTGTCTCGCCGTCGACACCGCTGCCTTGTTGGCGGACTCATTGGCCGCGTCTAGTTGTTCAAGCCTACGGTCAAGCGCTTTCTTTGCCCGTACTAGCCGCTTATTCTCGGCTTCACACTCGCGTTCTTTCAAATCATGGGTGGCCCTGGCGCGCACCGACTGCTCAAGCGTATGCTGCTCGACTACTTGGACGCCGAGTTCGGAGAGGCTCTGTAGCTCCTTCGAGGCCGAATTGTCTCGATTGCCGCTCATTTTTCCGATTGTCAAACGAGTAAAGAGAAAATAGAGCTGACTACTTGGTCAACAGATGTAAATTACAATACATGCACCGCCGAAGAAAAAAAAATAATTGTGAAATAGAAGAAAATAGGGGGAAAAATAGCACAAAAGAAATTAGTAGACAAAAAAATTATACAAGGCAAGCATACTCCGCAGCAAATTTTTATTTTATTTTGGAAATACATACCGCAGTTCCTGTTGTTTCGGGGTATTGATGAGTACTAGTGGATAAGTTATTGTAGCTTTTATTTTGTTGCAAGCGTATGAAATGTGAAAACGACTAGATCTTTACCCAGCCTACGGCGGGGTGCTGTTTATATATGTTTACGGACCTCCTTCTTCCAGAGCCGTAGGTAGTATGAGTTGGTGTGGCGCCGCGCTGCTGTGTTGGGGATGGAAGCATGAAGGATATTGCGGCTCATGTTGTTGGGAGTACTCCACGTGGTCTGTCGGGCCGGTTATGCGCATCATGGTACTTTTGGGGGAATGGAACATCATCAGAAATAGTAACGCATGGCAGTGGTTATATTTAGAAGCTTTACAGTCGCAAGGTCTGAATTGTGTTGCCAAAGCCGATTGATATCCACTCGGGCGAGTTCTGGTGCCAGGCCAGCGAATTGACGGGGAGCCTGGCGGCATAAGTGAGAGATGGGGCAACATTGGTCGGCTGCTGAGTTAGTGCCTGGGCAGCGGCTGCCTGAGCAACGGCCTGGATAGCATTCGATGTCTGCGCCCCCGAGGCCGATACTGGAGATCTTGGAGACTGGCGACCATCGCCATAGTCGCTCTTATTGGCCGCCGTCAGTTTGCTCAGCTGCTTGGCCTGAGCTGCTGCTGCCAGGGCTTGCCGCTGCTGATGCTGCCTCGTGGTGAGTGCTTGCTGGATGTCCCACACAAGCACGCGCGAGTCGGCCCCAGCCGAGCACAGCTGGCTGGGCGATGTAGGGCTCCACGAAATGGCGTGAATTGGTGCTTGGTGACCAACTAGCTGCACCACGGCTGTACCTGGGTTCCGCACGTCAATGACGCTGACTATATGCGAGTCAAGCGCAAATGTGGCAATGTAGTTGGGGTCGAGGGCGTTACAACTTAGCCGTAGAAGCGGAGGTACTAGCGATGACAGACGCGTCGACGGAATACCGCCATTGCCAGGATAGTAAGCCGCATCGCCGAGATTTGGGTCTGACGATGAGGGCGCAACAGCAGCGGGCGCCTCGTAGAGAATAGTAGAGTGCTCTAAAGACCGCAAGTCAAACATGCGAATTGATCCATCGGCGCCAGCAGACGCAAAGACATCCTGACTACCGGCGACAAACGAAACGTCGAAAACTTCTCTGTCGTGGGCAATCAGCTGTGTCTTTGCTTGCTGCGTCTCGATATCCCACACAGTGCAAGTTGTGTCAATGCTCGATGTAATAATAAGCCGCGGGTCGACCTGGTTCCAGTCAAACGATGTAATCGGCTCCGAGTAGTCTGCCCGTGTTGTCATTTTAGCGCGCAAGCGCATGTTTGTCTTGTGCAGCCCCATCTCTGCTGGCTCGCCAGTTTGCTCGCATTCCCACAGTCTCAGCGAATCTCCCGTGCCCGCCAATAGGTCTGGCTGTGCGTACCCGCCTGTGGCCGGGTGCCATAGCAGTTTGGTCAGCGGGTAGTCGACATTGACCTCACCAACGACTCCAAAGTCCGGCCGCTCGGGTGTGTGAGACGGGTCGTGGTGTGGCGATAGCTGTACTATTTGTACTTTGTTCGTGGGCTCTTCAAGGAAACTGCTCAAGGCCATGCGGAACATGCTGTTGCGGTCCTCTCGCCGCGACCATGCCAGTGAGTATATCGGGTATGCTGAAAAGTAATTGCAGATCTCCTTTCGCGGTGACAGCGCATCCGGTGTTACACCAGGGACTGGATAGAACGGGCTGCCCGAGCTCATTTCGATGAATAAAGAAGAAAATGTGACGATGGAATAAATGAAGCAATATCGAGAGGAAGAGACAAAGCTCGCCTTCCAACACAGACAACAGCATCACGCATTCAATCCAGCTCGATGGAGAGGGCTACTGAGCCGCGGCTCAAACTTTTTATTTTTTTACTGAAGGCTGATCACATCGATCTTTTGTGCTCTTGGCTTCACAAAAATTATAGTCATATATTCTCGCAATTCTCTCTTAAAAAAAAATTACTCATGAAGGGCGGCAAAAAGGGTGGTGAAGGTGCTGGTGGCGGTGCGAGCCACGGAAAGGTGCCACGCCACCACGCCAAGCACAGATATGAGCGACCAGCGCCCGGAGGACGCTCAGCGCTACGGTACGTGGACGCCGAATATGAACCTACAGGCACCGGAGAGGACGGTGGCGAAGCCGACGACGAGGGCACAAAGAGCTGTATCACAGTTCCTCTAGGCATGTGGGACTTTGATCACTGCGACCCAAAGCGCTGCTCGGGAAGAAAACTGGCACGCATGGGTCTTGTAAAGGAGTTCCGCCTTGGCCAAGTGTTCAAGGGCGTGGTAATGAGTCCCGAGGGAAAGCAAGTGGTATCTCGAGCTGACCTACCGATAATGCAGCAGTTTGGCGCGGCAATGATTGACTGCTCTTGGGCGAGAATAGACGAAGTACCGTTTAACCGTATCAAGGCTCACCACAACCGACTGTTGCCCTACCTGGTAGCGGCAAACCCAGTCAATTACGGCAAACCTTGGCGTCTCAATTGCGTTGAAGCCCTGGCAGCCGCCTTTTATGTTGTTGGCTGGGACGAGATTGGTGATGAGCTCATGGGCAAGTTCAAATGGGGCCATGGATTCAAGGAGCTCAACGCACCGCTGTTGAAAAAGTACGCTGCGTGCGAGAATAACACGGAGGTTCTTGAGGTTCAAAACGAGTGGATGGCAAATATCGATAGAGAAAACTTGCTTCGCGAAGAGTCCAAGTTTAGGGATTATGCCGATATGACTGCGGATCTTGGTGGCAGTGGTAGTGAGTCGGATAGCGACTCAGAGGCAAGAATGCCTTCCAATCCGAACCACTCTTCATCTAGTGCGTGGGTGCGCAATCGCTCATCGGAGCATGGTGACAAGGGCAGCGACATTGGTAGCTCAGACGATGCGAGACAGCATAGCGACGACAGTGAAGATGAGGGCAGCGACGACGACGAGATCAGTGAGCGAGCCATGGCCAAGCTGGTACGGCAAGGCCTGTACCACGCCGTTACCGATCGCCTGGGCAATGTCACTTATGTAAAGACTGAGGAGTCCTCAGCCAATGACTTGGCCGACGACCTGGCAGCAGCCACGCTATAGATGTGCAACCATGTTGAGATTTATCATATAGATACTGAATATCACACTACTACTATTTTTAACTGGCTGCTGGTTGCTTGTTAGCCGTAGAAAAGGCGAGCATCTGCTGTAGCGTAGCCTCGTACTGCTGGTCAGTCAGTGGCGTGAACATGATAGGGCAGTCCTGGGGCTGCGCCTTGTACAGACAGTCAGGCATCCTAGACTTCATCGAATCGATTCTCGCGTGTTCCTGGAACTGCAACAGATCGTTCTTAAACTTCATATACGCGCCAATATTATAGCAATCCCTTGGCTGCAGCTGCTTCAGCACGCGATTTTTGAACGCGTTCTTCAGGTAATGCAGCGCATGGAAGATGTAATCGCTGTAGGGCGTCCACTGGGGGAACTGCTGCTCCAAAGCGAATCTCCCGTCTTCCAAGCGAACAAGCGGGTGGGCCACTGAGGTGGAGAGCGAGATAATGGGGTGAGTTTTAGGATACTCTCGCGGAATATCAATACGGAACCTGATAACTGCGTCTCGCCAGTAGCCGCGCTTAACAAACATGACGCCATGCCACACATTTATCGAAGTCAGTGAGGGCATAATGTAAACGCCACGCGGGTTGTGACCCAGGGAACTAAGCCCCATGAGCTCAATCCGTAACTCACACCGCCGCATATGGTCAGAGTAAAACCGGCCAGAGGTACTTATCGCCAGTGGCACCACTGGGCCTCGCAAATCGTCCTCGGATATATGTGTCTCCGTGTCCACGTCCATGTCATCGACTTGCGGTGGCTTCTTGGTCGGAGTCTGTAGTGTGGCGCTGGTCAGTCTACGGTCCATACTTCCATTGCTCTTGGGCGATATGTGGGTATCGGCTCCGCTGGTGTAGGCGGCGAAAAATAGATCTTTTAGGCGTTGTGATGGTGACTTTGAGCTGGATAGTGGCGCGAACCGTGATTCAGTGCCCTCCCGGCCCTTGAACCGCGGAGCGGCTGCGCGTGTTGGTGTCTCAAACATGGAACTCGGATTGCTCATAATTTGAATAGTGTAAATTGATAGACAAGAATAATAAAGCAAGAAAATGAAAGAAAAGTGAAAGCAGGAGAGTGAAGAGGGCCCAGCCACAGGTTTGGTTCAATTGAAGATCCGTAACCTCGTACAATGCTCAGCCAATAGTTGTATTGTGGCACTCGACGTCTTGCACCAATAAATGTAAACATGCCCCAAAACGTAAACAGAAATCGCACTTGCATAGGGGGATTTCTTAATCGAGCTGTCGGCTCGTGTGTGTTCTAAGCACCGCCTCATTGTCATCCTTTTTGTCTTTATTATTTTTATTTTATTTTTTCAATTCGCATTGACGATTGGCGAATAAAAAAATGGTTAGGGCTGTTGCTGCACTGCCCGTAAGGGGGCTTTGGACGTTATCAACAGTTCTAGTATTGGCTAGCATAGCTGGGTTCTGGCTATTCTCCCGAGGGTTCCTACTTACGCGCATGGTACTCCCACAGGACTCGCTGTCGTCAGCACTGCCTTTCGCAAACGGCTCTGCCAACGAACCTGCCAACGAATGGTACCCAGCAAAATTTGAGCGAGCGATCATCCTCGTAGTCGACGCCATGCGCATAGACTTTGCCACATGGAGCGACGAACTAAACACCACTTTCAGCGCATCCTCGCAGTCTCCATTGGGACATCGACTAATGCCATACCACAACCGGCTGCCAATTATCAACACACTCAATACCGAGTATCCCGAGAAGACCATGCTGTACAGGTTCCGCGCCGATCCACCAACCACTACGCTGCAGCGACTCAAGGGACTGACGACAGGCCAGCTGCCAACGTTTATCGATGCTGGAAGTAATTTTGCTGGCAGCGCTATTGACGAAGACAACTGGCTTCAGGCATTGCGTCGACCGAGTACTGGACCCAATGGAAAGCGTCCTCGTAATCTGGTATTCCTAGGCGACGACACATGGTCCAGCTTATTCCCCCATGAGCTCAGCGACACTCAGGCGATGGAGCAAAACGAGACACTGTGGAATGAGGGTTCTCGAGGGTGGGCACGAGTACGTCCGTTTCCGAGCCTGAATGTCTGGGACTTGGATACCGTGGACGATGGCGTGTTCAGCCGTCTGCCCTTTTTCCTGCTTCCATCTGAATCCTCTGAGAAAGATATGACCCCACAGGCGGCAGCCGACGTTCGTTCCAAGCGCAGCAAATGGCGCCAGCTCGTTCGACAGCAGGAAATGTTGGCCCATCCAGATTTTGGCGTATCCTCGCAATCAAACACATCGAATAGCGGCATGGCTAGTGCCGTCGTAGGTCTCGAGCAATTGCACAATGACTGGGACGTCATTATAGCCCACGGCTTAGGCGTAGACCACTGCGGCCACCGGTATGGACCTGACCACCCGGCAATCAGCTCAAAGCTCGCGCAAACGAACCAAGCGATAGAGCTCATCGTTGATGCTGTTGACCGCTCGGACAAAGCCACTGCGCTCTACGTGTTTGGCGACCACGGAATGGACCCCAAGGGCGACCACGGCGGCGACAGTCCGCGCGAGGTCGATGCTGCGCTATGGATCTACTCGAACAAAGCGTGGAACACCAAGGAAGGCAAAGAACGCTCGTCGCGTGTACTGGAGCAGGCCTCGGCACTGGTCAAGAATCTGGCTCTGGGTGTTGCGCTTGACGACGACCTGAAGAGCGGGTGGTGGCTAAACACGCACCTCAGCGACGATTACCAGAAACTTTTAGAGCCAAGTGAACTACGCAGTATCCCGCAGATCGACCTAGTATCCAGTCTGTCGCTGACTTTGGGGCTTCCCATCCCATTCAACAACCTTGGCGCGGTTATACCCGAGATGTTTGCCTCCGACACTGATGGGGAATGGGGACTGCTTCGTGCTCTGAGACTCAATGCCGCTCAGACTATGCGGTACTTGGACACATATGTCGAAAGCTCCAGATCGCATGGCTTTTCGGACGACGCTCTGAGTGCCTGGAAGCTTATGTACCAACGTGCAGAGACCAGTTACCAGGAGCTAATGGCTCTTGTGGCTAATAACCCAAAGGCGAGGCAACAGTCGCATGTCATGCTGGTCGAGGAGAGAGTCGCCGCAGAGTACTATGCGTTTATGCGAGTGGTACTTGGCACGTTGCGTCAGATGTGGGCCCAGTTTGATCCAGCACTTATTATTGCCGGACTCGTTGTCCTTGTTCTGACCACTGTGGCACTGGTCGCCGTGTATGTGCGCTCGCGTCACATGTCGTTGGAGACTATGGTCGCTCGTATGTGGAAGCAATGCGCTACTGGTGGGTTTATCGGAGTCGTTATCGGCAGAGCTCTTAGTATTGTGCTTGTCTCGCAGTCCATCTCGCACATCTCGTTGCTCGAAGCCTCTGCTGCTGGGCTCGCTATCGGAATAATGGCTACATCCTGCACTTTGCTTTTCTTTGCTACCAGCGATGACGAGCCATCGATTTCTCGCGCTGGGAGTTTGTGCGCTCGACTGTGTAGTCCAGCAGCCCTACTGAACACTATTGCCTGTGTCATAGCGATAATGCACGGTCTGGCGTTTACTTCAAACAGCTTCACGTTCAACGAAGACGGTATCGTACTACACCTAGCCCAAACACTGACTCTGGCCTTGGTCGGTGCTGCGCTTTACTCGCTTATGCCGTCGAGCCCCAGCAAGCAGAGGGCAGCTGGTTTGCGTGCCCTCCTGTGTGGGTCGTTACTCCTGGTCCTCAACCGCGTAGCCTCTTACTCTACCGTGTGTCGTGAAGAGCAGCTCCCTGGATGTACGCCAACGTTCTATGGTCTGCCCTCGGCATCCATCAGCGGCGTGCCGTTGGCTGTGGCCAATTTGACAATGGTCTGGTTGGTTCCGTTTGTCGTGCTGCGCGTTTTAAAGAGATCGCAGAGCCACAGGGCAATGATCGCCAAGCTGTGGATCAGTATTGGTATGCGCATCAGTATGGGCATGTCTGCTGTGTACTGGCTCCTGGACTCGATCGACGGCCACTACTCATCTAGTGTAATGGCTTCTGGTGCAAAGTCTGACTGGAGTGACTTGCGTATCGTGTTGGCTCGAATGGCTGTTGGCATCGCTTTGGGCGGTGGATTCGCTGCATGGTATTCCAGCCCATTCTGCCTCGACGTAGTTGTATCCACGCCATCCGCAGGACCTGCGACCAGATCCTCAGTCAAGGTACAGACCAGCTCGCCGCAGCACATGGCGGTCGTCTTGGGCTATGGCAATGCATTTGGCGCCGCATACCTGGTCTTTGTAACAGTTATGTTCTGTGTCCTGTACCTGGTCCAGCAACCAATGGGCGGGATCATGATCTCCCTGCTCTTTATCAAACTCCTCCTCTGCATTGAAACCTTTGACTCTCTACGTGACGCCCTTGCCGCCACCTCACTCTTACCCGCACAGACCTTCTTGATGGCAATACTCGCCTACTTGGATTATTTCTCTACTGGCCACCAATTCACACTGGTGTCGATCCAGTGGAGCACCGCCTTTATCGGCATCCGCGAGATGCAACTGGTGATATGTGGTGTTATTGTGGCGCTTAATACCTTGGGCTCGTTCATCTTAGCTTCGGCATGTGTCCCATTGGCTGTCCTCTGGAATGAGTCACTGGGGTCGAGGGTTCTGAAGCTGGCACCGGAGAGCTTTGTTGCTAGACTGGCTGGTGCTGCTACATTATATGCGGGATACCATGCGGTGGTCGCCACTAGTAGTGCTGTGAACGCGGCGGTGTTTAGGAGGCATCTGATGGTTTGGAAAATCTTTGCGCCGAGGTTCATGTTTGCCGTACCAGTATTTTTAGTCTCTATCACTGTGGTGCTGTTGTTGGCTACGGGATTTGCGGCTATGCGTGTGCTTCACTTGGGAATCAATGTCGGTAATGCTCGTGGACTGCCTGTGCCAAGGGATGGAAGCCGAATTTAATGTGTTGTAGTTATTTAGTGCAAATTAAACATCTTCAAAGTGCATATGTATATTCAGTGACGAGTGCAAGGATAGTGAGGCTAGTTTTTTTTCCTTGACAATTGTCTGCCATAGCTAAAGTGATGGCTACATATATTAGTAATTAATTTATTCATTACTGGTAGTTCCAAAAAAACCTATTTCTAGAGCTGTGCGTCAACAGATGTATTGTTAGGTGCCTGAGCACAGGGAATGTCTTCATTGTGCTTTGTCTTGAACAGGTTAGGAGAGTTGTTGTAAATATTGGTATACGTTTTCAAATATAATGAGTTCCATTTCGAATTAAACTTATCGTCAAGCTCATCCTCTTGAATGCGCCAGTAGTAAAATGCTCCTATCATCTGGGTAAACAGCTCATTATAATGAGAAAGAGTATGGCCCTTACTCGTAACTCCGCCCGAGTTTGCCATCCACTCGACATAGTTGTCTAGACCAGATTCGGTGACTCTGTCATCACCTTTACAGTGCTCGTTGCAGTAGTGGATCCATAGGGCAATACGCGTGGAAAAGTCTTCTTTCAAACTTTCAGATTTAAACGTACAGTTCTTGAGCACATCCCTGGCCTTTTCAAGTTCACTGTCCGTGTACAGCACTGTTGCAGTTGAAGCGGGTGTTTCGTCTTGGCTCATGGTAAACTTGGATTGCTTTAGTAAAGATGTATGCTGAGTATAATGCCGTCAAAGACCGTGTGCAAAATAGGGCAAAAAATATTTATTTATTTGGAAGAACAAATGTCTAGAGAAGCAAAAGAGAGAGGAGGAGCACGAAAGCGGCAGCACAAGAAAAAAGTGAAAGTAGCAAAATCCATAAAAGCATTTTTTTCCATTGTAGCGTACGTCATGTCCAGTAAAGACCCCTTTTGGTCGACGCACAAAGGGGCTTTGTTTGTCCTTCTTTGCCACAATGGCCATTTGTAGCACATCCACTTTGAAGCACTTTTTTTCCTTTCACCATTAAGCACATGTAATTGAACAAGTAAATGTCATTCTATCCATGGTGAACACTACCTAAAAGCTCCATAAAATACTTGCCAAGTAGCGCACAAGCATATTAATTTCCTTGTCTGAAACACAGGGGGACAACTGAAGCCGGGGAGTGTATGTTTTGCATATGCTGCAAATATAAAACGCTGAACATGCAAGCAGAAGAGAAAGAGAGCAGATGGTAATATGCCACCGGACATTAACCATTTTCTCTAACACTTGCTTCTTCTAACACAGTCCCTTCCAACTTGGCTCTTGTACCCTCCCTACCGCATGTTGCACTGTATGACGGCCTATTCCCTTCTTGATACAGTTATATGATATTATTAAATTGGTTTTTAGAACCTCGAGGGGGATAAAGCAGGTTTAAAGCAGCAGAGGGAAACAGCAACGGCTCATCACGAGGTTTCTGCACACGGTCAACGGGTTTGCTTTGCTGAGATTGAAATAGGTGAAGATAGTGGTCGACAATAGTACACCACCATGTTATATATGGTTTAATCCCATGTGAATTAGAAGCACTGGTAATGTCATTCTTTTGAATATGCCAATAGAACTGCATATCATGCAGTTGACTAGACAATACCTGTTGAATAGTATATCCACCTTGGCAAACTCTCTCAGCAATGTCCGGGCTCACCATCCACTCAAATAGATCACCTAGACGAGTGTCAGTAATTGTGTCTTCACCACCGCAGTGCTTGTTGCAGTAGTGGATCCATAGGGCAATACTCAAGGAAAGTCTTTCCTGAACATTAGAAGATAAATGCGTACAGTTCTTGAGTACATCCCTGGCCTTTTCAAGTTCACTGTCTGTGTACAACACTGCTGTGCTTGAAGCGGGGGTTTCGTCTTGGCTCATGGTAAACTTGTTGGACTGCTTTAGTAATGATGTATGCTAAATATAATGATGTCAGAGACAGTATACGAGAAAGCAAAAAATTATTATTTAAGAGAATAATACCAAGAAAGAAAGGTGGAGGGGGGAAAGAAGTAGCACCAGGAAAAAGAGACCAACGAGGATATGCAAAAAAAGTCCATAGAAGCATTTCCCTTGCAGCACTTTTTTTTCCATTGTCGCGTACGTCATGTCAAGAAAAGACCTCCCCTTTTGGGCAACGTGTAAAAGAAGTCCGTTTGTCCTTTTTGCCGCGACGGCCATTTTTAGCATATGGGGGACATCTTGATACCTGAAATTACCAACTTTCTTTCTAAACGTGGCTGTGATTTCAGTAATTCGTGATTCAGGT
>JANBQS010000521.1:0-16083 GCA_027577415.1 Coemansia sp. RSA 922
TATATGGCGTATCGAAAAAGATCTCTGGATCTTCCTGTTTCCGAAGACTCTCCTGCTTCCATAAAGCACCCACGCAGCAGCAATAGCTCCAGCAGCAGCTCACGCCCGCCACTCACCGTATCGACGGCTCTTGAGCCCGCAGCAGCAGCCACTGGTGATTATAATGGAAGTGCGTTGCCGCCTATCCGCAGTCTGACCAGTCTGGCCTTGCCATCGCCAGCAATTCCGTCGTTTCGCCATTTCCACACTTCGAGCAGCGGTGCGAGCAATTCGCCCGTGTCATCCAATGCGCACCAACAGCAGTCGTCGGGTTTGACTGCAGGTCTCTCGCAATTGTCGTACACGCGCACTG
Organism: Coemansia sp. RSA 922; assembly: GCA_027577415.1. NCBI lineage: Eukaryota > Fungi > Kickxellomycota > Kickxellomycetes > Kickxellales > Kickxellaceae > Coemansia > Coemansia sp. RSA 922. The sequence goes on from JANBQS010000521.1 coordinate 353, forward strand.
CTCCGCCTGCACAGCATCCGCAGTCAGCATTCCCGGGCCACAGCTATAACCCGCCGCCGCCGTCGTCAGCACACTACACATACGCGCCTCCTCAGCCCCAGCCGCTGCCGCCGCCGCAGCCTCCGCCGCCGTCGTCGTATTATCGCTCGCTCACGGACCATAATGACCAAACAGGCTCTATGGCAGCACATCACCACGCGTCGTCGCCGATCTCATCGACGCGGTCGGACATATCGCCGCGCGTGCGGCCAGTATCGCGCGAGATGACCCGCACTAGCGGCGTGGATCTCGGCCATAGCGGCGGCGAGAGCTCAGCGGTGGCAGCAATGGCTCAGCTGGAAATGATGGACGGCAGCATTGGATCGCCGCCTGAGGCGGTCAAAGTGGCGCGGAATTGGAGTCGCGAGGAAACTCTGTCTTTGGTTCGCGCCATCAAACGCCATTACGAGGCACTCAAGCGCTGCAAGACGAACCAGGAGCGGAGCAACGTCTGGCATCGTATCCACAAGGAACATTCGAGTCAATTTCCTGGGCGTTCGAAAAAGGCTTCCCAGGTAAGTTCATAAGGGGGTATCCAGTGACCTGGTACCATGTCCCCTTCCATTTGGAATGTTTTTTTTGTTGATGTTGTTGTTGTTGTGGTCTCGATGATTTATTTTTTTCTTGGTCCAGCAATAGTGTGTGTGCTTGTGGCGTAATTGAAGTTTCGAGCTTTTATTACATTGCTTGTCCTTTTGATTGTAGTTTTCTCGAGGTGCGATTATCCTCTGCTCACCTTTTTTTTTTGCCATGTAAAAGAGGCCCATTGTATTGGTACACCGAGCTCTTTACACCGAGAGACGGACGCCACGTACGCTAGATACTAATTCTTCCTTCCATTTATTATTATTTTTAGGATCGATGGGGCAAAGTCCTCAGTGACTACAAGGACGTCATGGTTCATAATAAGGAGAAGGGCGCTGCACGATGGACATTTGACTTTTTCAAAGAGGTCGCTGGTATTGTCGAGGGCGACACTCAGTACATAGACTCAGCAATGTCGCCTCCTTCGTCCTCAGTTACGACGGCGTCATCGACAGCGGGTCGCCCTCCGCCGCCAACATCAGCCGAGGATCTCAGCCTATACTCGTTTGGAGCGACCGCTCCGGCCTCAGCCAGGGCTTATGCCACATCTACCTCTGCTGTTACAGCTGGGAGCGGTGGACCGCCCAACTCCAGCGCCCCTCGTCCGCCTATCGCCCATCACCGGATGTCAGAGCCCAACTTGTCGTTGCTCTCAACAACGGCTAAATATGATCCGCGGTTTATGCCACACCAGCATAGACCTCCTCCGCCACCGCTATCAGTCCATGGTCGTCATAGCACTACATTGGCCATGCATATTCCGCAGCAGCATCGCCCACCGATACACCATGGCCAGCAATTGTCGCCGGTCGACGTGCACTCTTCAACTTTTGATAATCGTCAGCCAACCCGCTACTCACCGCCACGGCGTACGTCGTATCCGCAACTACAGTATCAGCAACAATTGCTGTCCGCGCAAGCGAATGCAGCGAGCCGCGCTGGTCGTGGCAGCTACCATACGTTTAGATATTATCCCCAGCTAGGCGCAGGAGCAGCTAGCGCCGTACCACCATCATCTCCACAACAGCAAAACCAACATCAAAATCAGCAGCAGCAGCAGATAAGCGAGCCTGAGACTTTGCAGCATCGATTTAGCAGTGGCGACGGATCTGGTGTCGGAGTATTGTCCAAGCAGCCGATGCGAGTACACAGCTGGGCGCCCACGACGGTGTCGGCTATGGCAACTCCCGCCGGTTCAGCTCCCGAGACTAGCATGGCTGTTGTTGAAAAGGAAGCGAGTCCAGCCAATGTCGTCGTCGTGTATCCTCAGAGCTCTCGCTTGGAATCAGGTAGCCGGCCAGCCACTCTGTCGCCAGATCTGCCGCTGACTCACAATGGCGATCCCGAAGATACCTGTCGACAAGTACTCGATATACTGTCGCAGCAAATGAGGAGAATCGACGCAGAGCAAGATAATCTGGTGAGACTGAGGGAATCAACGCAAAACACGATGAACAAGGTTGAGCAGATAATGGAAATGTACATTCGACCACCACCGAAAAGTGAAGATAGCCACCGTTAAATTTCTCTTTTTTTCCTTGTTACTAAAACCAACTAATAATTACTATTAATCTTTAAATCAAATGGGCTCCGCGTACGGAAGCGGCGCGTAGTTGTAAGAAGGCACGCCTCTCTTCTTTCCTGGCGTTGTGCGGGGTGTAAGTACTGGAGCTGGTGCAATGGTGCTGAGCCTAGGTGTTGGCACGGGAAGAGTTGTTGGAGCGAGTGGAGTCGTGGGGATTGCTTGTATCGCTGTCGTTGTATGATGCTGTCCGGTGTTATGAGTCTTTGCGAGGGCAGTGGCCACTGCTAGCAAGAACGCCAAAGAGATGAGAAAGAATCGAGACATGACTAATAATTTTTTATATAAATTGTGATGGGAAGGAAAAAGAAGCTATCGAATCAGTAATAGGTTTTTTTTATGGCGACAAGCACTTTTAGCGCTAAAATAGTAGTAATTTCATCAATACGCATTCTTCAATACCATCCCGCCTCCTCCCCCAATTTCAAATTTAAAAGGGGGGAGGAGACGAACGTTTAGCGAATAGGTTCTGATGATCTTGATCTTTAAATAAGCGAGATTACGTCTTTTTTATCCCTCGCTCAAGTGATATATGTTCGGCTATAATAGTTTTTGCGGCCGAGTAAAGGGGTCAGCTGAGAAAAAGATAACAGCAAAGATCTTCACATCATTACAGCACATCTTTCTTTTTTACCCCCTATATGCACGCCAAGTAGAGGCGTTCCATTGTTGACCTAATTGAGGGACTATTGTCTGATTATTTTGGAGGCACTAGTACGCCGTGTAGGGTGAGGGAGAGATCGTGTGATAAAAAATGATATCAGAGGCAAGCCGAGAGAGGGGGAGATAAGATTTAAAATAACGGGGTGGTGACAATATCTTTTCATTTCTTCTTCTTTATTCAAACATTTATTCTATTCTCTTTTTTTTATATAATGGATGTAGTTCAACACGACGAAACAGCACCCTTGTGGAAGCGCATAGGCTGGCGACTGATAGCGCGCAAACCACTTGAGCAAATCCTTCACGAAGGTCGACGCACTCAAATGAAGCGTATATTGGGTCGCCTCGACCTAATAGCCATCGGCATTGGAGCAATTATCGGCACCGGTATCTTTGTTCTAACCGGTGTAGCAGCAGCCGAGAACGCAGGACCCGCAGTAATAATAAGTTTTATCATCGGCGGTATTATCTCTGGTCTCTCTGCGTTCTCCTACTCTGAGCTCTCTTCAATGGTTCCTATTTCTGGTTCGGCCTTTACCTATACGTATGCGACTATGGGGGAGCTAATGGCATGGATAATAGGCTGGGACCTTATTCTCGAGTACCTTGTGGGGGCTGCTACTGTGGCTGTGGGGTGGAGTTCGTATGTGGTGAGCTTTTTCAGCGACGTGTTTAATGTCCAGTTTACTCGCAAAACTACCCAAGCACCAGTCCTCTGGGATAGCTCTTCCCTGTCGTTCAAGGTCAATCATGGAGCATATATCAATATTCCGGCTATTTTTATCTCACTCGCTATGACCCTATTACTAGTACTCGGTATTCGACAGGCTTCCTGGGTTAACCGTACTATCGTGTGTATAAAATTGGTGGTCGTTCTCTTGTTTATCTTTGGCGCTTGTCGGTTTGTCGATCGCGATAATTACCAGCCATTTGTACCTAAACGTGAGGGTAATTCGTATGGCGCAAAGGGTGTGTTTAAAGGTACACAGCGAGTGTTTTTCGCGTATATCGGGTTCGATGCCGTGTCTACCGCAGCGCAAGAGGCCAAGGACCCGCAGCGGGACTTGCCTTGGGGTATATGTTTGTCTTTGGGTATATGTACTGTTTTGTATATAGCCGTAGCAGTTGTACTCTGTGGCATAGTATCGTACCGCGAGTTAAAGGGCCAAGCATCACCGCTGGTCTACGCCTTGACGTTCCACGATAACACGCGATGGCTGCGTATCATGATCGAGCTCGGAGCTATCTGCGGCCTGTCGTCAGTTATCCTTATCATGTTGATGGGACAGCCTCGTATATTCTTTACTATGGCGAGGGACGGGCTTTTCCCCAAGATATTCGGGCGTCTGCATCGTCGATTCAAGACACCATATGTGCCTACCATAGTATCTGGCATTGTCTGTGCAGTCTTGGCGGGTGTCCTTCCGGTGGATATTTTGGGTGATATGACGTCAGTTGGTACGTTATTGGCGTTTATATTGGTCAATATCGGCGTCATTATCATGCGCTTCACTCATCCCCATGTCGAGCGAGGATTCAGGGTACCTGGTGGACCCTTTTTAATCCCTGTTCCTGGAGCCCTTATCGCGCTTGTCGTTTTGGTTTTGTCTGACGGCCCTACTATTTATCGACTGTTTATATGGCTTGGTATTGGACTCGTGGTTTACGCGGTATACGGGTACGGACATTCGCGTATTGGCAATCCAGAGCGTTGGTCTGAAGAAGATGCTGCGTATTTCCAAGATATGATTTATGACGAGGGAGCATCGGCAAAGAAAGAAGAAGAAGAAGAAATGGATAGATATGAGGAGCCAGAGGAGAGAGACTCGGTTAAAGACGATACTTCTCATCAGGGAGAGGAGATCCAGACACAGCAGCACTATCATATGCCGACACCTCACTAAGTGTATAAGATGATTATTAGGGATGTTTGTATTCAAATATTAAAATAAGAAGAAAAAAAGACAAGAGTACTGAGAAAATAAAAATAAGAAAGAAATTTAAGAGCTTGATCCGACGAGTTTGTAGAATATCGACAATACACGAGGGAAATGTGGTTTAGTACGAACAACCAAATCCTGAGGAGTAGAAGCCGGTCTAGCAGCTGCTGCCGCCTGGTTAGCGGTGACCAATGGCATGGACGCTGTAGCTGGTGGCGACCGTTTAGCGTTATCATCGGATTCCTCATCCTTTGCGGTAGAATTTCTTCCCGACCTTATCAACAATCCACCACGTTTGCTCAGTGACGTAGCGGTCTTGCGAAGTATATCCAAGTTACGCACACCCGATGGCGAGACAACACGGGAAGGCGTCACAGTAGTACCGGTCTTTGTAGCTGCATCAGAAAACCCTGCCGACGATTCTGCCGACGATGCCACATCCGAGTGAACAGCCACATCCTCTGCGATCTCAGGGACAGCTTGAACAGGGGTTGGGGCTTTGAGTATACTCGAGTATGTAAATGGCTGACGAGGTACGTCACCGCGAGTCATACGGTGGATAGCCTCGCGCAGAGCTAGTTTATCAGAGGCATGCGATAGGACCTGCGCTGCTGTATCCATCTTGAACCAAGTGACTTCAGCCATGGGCATTGATTGACGAGCAGAAAGGCCATTAGCAGGACCGACTGGCAGAGTGGCAGCACGTTGTTCAAAACGGCTTTGTGTTAGCCACGCCATATAGTAACAGGTCATGACGTACTGGCACTGGGTTCTCGGCTGATGATCGTCCTCATCCGTTAAGTCATCTGTGGTTACTGGACTAGTACGTTGCTCGATTTGTAGCGCTAGTGGTTCCACCATCTGCGGCCCAATATAGGCACAGGCATTGTGAGTACTATCGACTAATGGGTGTAGGTGAGTGCAGCGGTATCCAGTTATCTGCGTAATTAGACGTTGCGCTGAGTGAGATGGAGGCTCACAGCCAGAGACGCTGGCTGCGGCTGGTACGTAGCTGGTATCGGCGGGTGGAACCATGGCATCGGGGCGTCCAATGGGCAGACGCCACTCGGAGGAATCTGGGTAGAAAAGTAAGCATACTTCGTTGGTTGATGGATCTAAAAGTACACCGCCGCATTCGAGTGCATACTGGTTGCGTGTCAAGGCTATTGATAGCAAGGGACTATTGGTTGAGGCGGGAGATGCCGCTACTGATGTGCTTGCGGCTGTAGTAATACCTAGGCTCATAGTAAGAAAGGAAATAGGGGGGAGAGGGAGAGACCCGCGGGGGATGAAAAATAAGAAATAAAAAAAAGGGAGGGAGGAAGGGAGTGGAATACAGAAGAAAAAGGTGCAAAAGAGGGGGGGATGTTCTTGGAAAAAGGACCTTTTTACACGCTGGCAGATTGCATAGTTTTATTTTTGTTGGTGTCGGTAGTATTGGCCAAAACAACAAACAATCATTTTTATTATGATGCTAGTAAATTTTTTTTTCTTTTTTTTGTTGTTGGAAGAATAATGCCGGCAATTTCGTTTTGTTATCCACAATTTAACAATGCACAAGACCCAAGCCTCGTTCACATTTTTTTGTTTTTGTTTTTGGCATGTGGCGTATCTGTTGACATTTTCTCTCTCACATGTGGCGAAAAAGATAATCATTGATGCTGATCAGATTAGCACATGTGATTAAAGAATACACGTGAGGATCCAATTTGGGAGTTTTAAATATTGTTTGTTTGGTATTTCTTCAATTTCGCATTCTTTTTTATTTGTATAAAAATTTCTTTTTTAAAAAATGACTGTTATTCCTCTGGCACTGGCAAAGGCGCTTTCAGACAAGCTGTATGACAAGCAACGAGCAGCTACGCATAAAATAGAGCGACTAGTTTTGGATGCCTTGGACGCAGACGATGAGACGTTAATATACCAAGTAATAGCAGAATTGGCTACAGACTACGCAACGTCCGAAAAAGAAGCCTCACGCATCGGCGGACTCGTCGCTTTGGCGGCAACGGCAGTAGCGCTCACGCACATAAACATCCGACCGTTCCTCCCGCACATGGTGCCGCCCATGGTATCAGCGCTATCGGACGGCGAGAGTAAAGTGCGGTACTTTGCGTGCGAGTCGCTTTACAATGTGGCGAAAGTTAGCCGTGGGCATATTCTGCGTTGGTTTAACGATATTTTTGATGGGCTTGCGAGAGTTACTGCTGATTCGGTCAAGACTGTCAAGGACGGGGCTGATTACTTGGATCGCTTGGTCAAAGATATTGTCGCTGAACAGGCGGCCACCTGTCTCGACTGGTATGAAAGCGTTGCTGAAGGCGACATGGACGTTGTCCCTCGGCCTCATCATGGTCCCCGGTTAGCGTTTTCCTTGGACCGGCTCGTGCCCCTTTTGTCCGAGCGTATGCACACATACAAGCCGTCTACGCGACTATACCTGATCGAGTGGGTCCGGGTATTGGACTCTGTACCTGGTCTGGATCTGATAACGTATCTGCCCGAGTTTCTCGACGGGCTGATCCGGTTTCTCAGCGACCCAAGCGACGACGTTCGTAATAAGACTCAGAGCCTGCTGGGCGAGCTCTTGAGCGAGATTAGAGAGTGCGTGGAGATGCAGGGACTCACCGAGGAGGAGGAGGTTTTGCCGCTGGCTAGACGCATGCGGTCAAGCACCGTGCAGAGCGATGTGTATGGGTCGTCGTCGAGACGTCCGTCGCGTGCGCCGTCGGCTGCCAGTATCCCGCCATCGACTCGGTTGGGCGCCTCGACATCGGTGACGCACCACCATCACTATCATCGGCCGGGGAGCCGGCTCGGCGGGAGCTCGGAGATGAACCTGTCGACGGTATCGCTGATGACGTCAGCACTGGTGACTGGGGCGGGCGTGGATGAGGTGCGGATGGCGGCGCGGCGCAAAAAGATCCGCATGGACCGGCAGTCGGGGCTGCTGGTGCCTGGCGTGGCGATTGACTTTGCGCGGTGCGTGGACATCCTCGTCCCGCACCTCGAGTCCAACGACCAGGAGATCCAAGGCCTGGCGTTGGGCTGGATTTATCAGTTCACTTGGCTGTGCCCCGATGTTATGGTCAGAGGCGTGCCGAGGCTTGTCAATGCTGTGCTGCCGTCGGTGTCGCATCCGATGCCCGCGCTGAGGCATACGGCGGAGGACGTCAGCCAGCAGCTGTACGATTTGGTCGCCGATGCTGCTGATCCGCGGCAGCGCACTGAGGCGGTGAGCAAGCCGGCTGTTGCTGCTAGTGTGAAGCCGGCTGCTGGTGTTGCTGAGCCGGCTGTAAGTAAGCCAACTGATGCTGCTGCTGCTGAGGCTGTGAGTAAGCCGGTTGTGCCGACTACTGAGCCGACTGCTGAGCCGCGCGCTGTTTCGCCTGGCGCTGTGTCTTTGCACTCTGTTGCGTCGGCTGCCCCGCCATCGCAAATACCAGCGCCACGGTCGCGTACTAGCTCGGTACTGCGGACGACGTCGCCGGGAATACCAGCAGTACTACCCATATCAATCGCTGATGTTTCTGTTGACAGTGCGACGATTAATCACGCAGCTGACGATGACGTTAGCGACATCGAGGAGGATCATTACGTGACTATTATCGACGAGCCGTTCAACTACGAGCACGCAGCGACTGCGATCATGGAGCTATTTGCGAAAAACGTGCATGAGCCGACAAAAGTATCTGGAATGCGCTGGCTGCTCCTCTTGCATCGCAAGGCGCCGTGGCGGATCCTGACGCCCGAGGATATGAGCTTTCCCGTGCTGCTCAAAATGCTCAGTGACAGCAGCGAGCAAGTGGTTAAGCTGGATCTGGAGCTGTTCGCGCAGATCTCTTTGTACTCGCAGAGTATGGATATGCCGTCGTACTTGACTCGGTTTTTGGGCAGTCTCCTGCAGATGTTTGCTACTGACCGCGTACTACTCGAAACCCGTGCTGCACTGATGGTTCGCCAGCTGTGTGTCGTGTTGGATCCCCAAATGGTATTCTGTCTGTTCGCCAAGCTGCTGACTATGCCGGGATTCAGTCACCAGGCAGAGGAAGATGAGGAGGAGGAGTATGATAGCGATGGTGAGGAGGACTTGGCTGATTTGGAGTTTATCAGCGTCATGGTTCAGCACCTGAGCTGGATCTTGGTCACTGCTCCTGAAACCGAGGGGCTGCGTCTGCTGCTGCGCGAGTATAACGCTGATCTGGTCAACCACATGCCGCCAATGCCGTCGATTCGCGAGACTATTGCCAAAGATTTGCCTGTAGTAGTGAGCCGCTCGCGTGGCATATCCTTGTCTCCGCCTGCCGACTACCACCATACTGAATCCAATCCGGCATTGGACGCGACGCAGCAAAAGCAGACGAAATTGGTCCGAGCTCCTGTCGTTCCTGCAAAGCAATCGAGTGGGCGTATGTCGGCAGGGTCCACTGGTGCGCGTAATCGTAATAGCGTTGTCGAGTTGGATAAACCGCGGTCCAGTAGACCGGGACCGTCACAGCAGCAAAGGCGTCGGCATGCGGAGTTGGCGGCACTAGGAGTACGTGGGCGCAATATCCTCTCGGCTTGTATGCAGCGGGTCGAGCACAGTGTGGAGCAAAGTAGGATAAGCCACGACCTATTTTGCTCACTATTCCGAGCTTGGAGTCACAACCCAGCTGCCTGTCTAACGCTCTGTCTATTATCGCAGCACTACGCTGTCGGCTCTGAGCTTATCTCGGTATTTGGCCAATTGACGCAAGACTTGACTGTGAGTTTTCTCGTGCAACTCGACAAATTGGTGCAGCTTATAGAGTCGCCCGTATTCACCTATCTGCGGCTGCAGTTGCTTGATCCTTCCAAGCATCCGGAGCTTATACGGGCGCTATACGGGCTATTGATGATGCTTCCTCAGAGTTCGGCATTTGCCATATTGCGTAATAGGCTTAGTACTGTGGCTATGGTGCCCTTTGGTCTACAGCAGCATCCGGTCAGAGTGAATCAAGTGACGGGCGGGGATCAGCAGCAGCAAATTCATTATCATTATCACGCGCAACCACGAGAATCGGACACTGAGGTTAATTGCTCTGGTCTGCTGAGCAGCGCAACGGGCGTGGCACCAGCTGATCTCAGCGAGCTCCTTCGGCTTTTGACTGTTCTTGCTACTACGCAGCCCTTGGGCGATCACCATCATCGTCCTGTTCCTAGCGCTTTGGGGCTTTTGCAGCAGGTCGACGAGTTTCAGCAACAGCAAGTGGATTCTTCTGGTACTACTGAGCAAGAGGATGTTGCTGAACAGAAACCTGTTGTCTCCTTTGCTGATACTCACGGACTCGTCGATGAGTATCGCTCGGTTCGTCGCAGATATGCCCGTGCTCTGGCGCGCCACCAGTCACGCTGACAAAATAAATCATCACATGGTACACAAAAAAATTGAACAATTTTTTTCTTTCATATTCTTCCGCCTGTTACTGCACATTTTGCTTTATTAATAATGCACAGACGCAAAGACCACACACATATATTTCTTGAACTATATATTTATTTTATTATGTTGTTTTGTACTACTGCTATCCTAGCTTTTTTGCTGGCTGTTGCGAGTGGCCTAGTTGGCCACCAGCAGCATTATTTTCAGCAGCATCAGTCTGCTTTCGAGTCTCTGTCATTTTGGATCAACGAGCAGAGCCAGTACGCGCAGTCGCGTATTCTGGCTAATATCGCGCCGTTTGCCGATGACCCATCAGCAATGGCAGGGGCAGTCTGTGCATCGCCATCTCGCTCCCATCCTGACTACTATTACGCGTGGACGCGCGATTCCGCTCTGGTAATGGGCGAGATACTAAACTGGCTCGAACAAGACAGTTCTAATAGTCGGCAATTGAATATCGTGCTTGATAACTACGTCGCTTTTACTCGGCACATTCAGGCAACGGATAGTCGGTTGGGAGAGGCAAAATTTAACATGGATGGTAGTCCGTTTACTGGTAGTTGGTGTAATGCTCAGACTGACGGCCCTGCTATTCGCGCACTAGTGTTAATTAGACTCGCTGAACATCGCAGGGATTTTAATGTGGGGCTGTTATTCGGATTGATTCGTGTCGACCTTGATTATATCTCTGGTGTGTGGTGGCAGAATTCTCATTGTGATATTTGGGAAGAGTCTCGCGGTCTTCATTTCTATACTGCTATGGCTCAACACCGCGCACTACGAGCTGGCACTTTGCTGGCGCTTCGACTAGGCGATATTGATGCTAGTCAAAAGTACTCTGGGGTTGCTGATCAAATCGAAACTCTATTATTGCCGCGATTCAGTAATAACGGGTCTCACGTATTGACTACTATCGAGTGGTCGGGTGGACTGAGTACAAAGACTAGTAACCTCGATACGCAGGTTTTACTCGCCTCGCTACATTACTCTACTAATGGTGTTTATTCGGTGGGGTCGTCTGAAATGGTTTCTACTGTTTTGGCTATTCTGCGTCGCTTCGAGCACATGTACGATATAAACCGAGTACCTAATACAGATATCAATGGTATATCGGTTCCTATTGGCGTGGCCGTTGGAAGGTACCCCGAGGACGTGTATAATGGCGTTGGTACGTCGCTAGGTAACCCTTGGTCGCTTGTGACGTCGGCTTTGGCTGAGTATCATTACCGCTTGGCTTTGGCGTATGCTGATATGGAGTACTTTATTGTCAGCTCCGAGCTTGTTGCTTTGCTTAATTGGACGGCTCCGTATATCCGAGGCAATACTGAGCAAATTTACTCGCTTCAGGCTATGGTTTCCAAAGGCGACAGGGAGTTCCGCGGCCTGTTGTCGTATTTACTGGCGGCGGGTGACCTGTATATGGCGCGTGTCGCTCGTCATACTGGCCGCGATCATACTATGAACGAGCAATGGAATATGTATACTGGATACGGTCGTGGAGCCATACACCTGACGTGGAGCTACGCAGCACACACATCGGCAGCACGAGCAAGGTCAAAACTAGTATCAATAATATATTAAATAAATACGTTTAGCATACGGTTATAAGAGGATCGGCAGCAGGACGTGGATCAAATTTTTCTGGAACAAGAGCTGGTAGTGCGGCGACCATACGAAGCAAAAACATTTTAAAGAGAGAGAATTTACCCTTGTGTCCTGTCATCCTATCAACTAATAGGGCGTATCGTGGGTGACGCATATTTCCGGGTCCACTGACTCGTACTAATTCGATGCGTACTGAACAGCTATAGTACTCTACTACTTCGGTTTCTCGCCATCTGTTGAGTGACGGCGAATATTGTGCGAATATCACGGCTGTTGCATATTTCACCGGTACTGTCGTAGTTATTTCGGGCATATCGCCCGTCGCCAGAATGTTTTGTTGCGACATGTTCTGAGGCGATACTGGTGGTAGTGGCGGTGGAGATGGTGGAGACCGACAGTGATCCATGGTTGTAGCAGCTTCTGATAAATGTGGATGGACAATAGTCAACGTACTGTGTTGCTGCCGATCACGAATCTGTCTGCTTGACGCCTTTGCACGTAACTGAGTCAACCGTCTACGAGTCGTGTCATTAGCTCTATCACTGTTCTGCTCAAGCTGTGTCGGCTTGGAGAACATGCCGTGGATCAGCGACCGAAGATTACTCGCTTGCGACTGGCCAACCACCACTTGCGGCTCGGCATTGGGAGGAGACATGGGGACGTAGGCGGACGATACCATGGCGGCGATAGTTTTGAGTGGGAATACGCTGGTATCCAATGCCTTTTGCATAGGCATGCGCTGAGTCTCGACGAACGTGTGCGTGATCTCGTGTAATTTAAGCAAGGACGATACTAGCCCCAGTACTTCCTCCGCCGGTAGACTAGACAGCTCGCTAGGCAGTGTTATGCGATCGTGCAGTTCCTCCAATGTCCCAATACAACGGACGCGAGGCTCGTTCGTAAGCGTCTGGTGCGTACTACTGACAGTATCGCGGATACGACTCGACCTCAAACGCTTTCTACCCGTATTAGTCGGCGGTCCGGCACTAAGCGGCTGCATATAGGCTGGTTGTACGACAGAGTCGGCTATATCGGCGATACGCGACTGCTGCTTAGACGGAGGCAATGTAGCAGCACTGGCATTAACTACGCTGCCGCCAACAAGACTGCCAGTCATAGAGACCAAATGACTGATCTGAGTAGTCAACCGATCGATCAACGTCTGACTCTTTGCCGGCTCGGCCAAGTCGCGTAATCCACCACATCCATAAGTACTAGCAGCCAACTGCGACGAACTAGAAAGCGTCGTTGACAGGCCACTGGGCTCGGTAGCGGGTAATTCCAAGTAGTATCGGCGCATACTAATCTGCTGTAACACCAGCGCGTAAACAGAAACGACAGGCGAGTTAGGTACTTCGATGAGCGTGGTCTGAGAATTGAGCTCCGACAGGGCGCTTGGCCACTGATGCGCGGCCGCGCCCTGATTCACACCCAAAGTAGGCGCTTTACTGGTACTTTTGCTACCCGCTGACATTGCCACTTCCAATAGACGCATGACTTCGTCGAGACTGCGGTCCAAGCACGTAGCTACTTCGCGCGCAATGACTCGGTTAATACTGGGACCAGGCAGTAATAACGTGCGACGGTCGTGGATAGCGTCAGTAAGCGCATAAGGGTGGCGTGAGCAGCAAGTGCCGGGGGCAGGTACTAGGCTGGGGATTGGTTCGCATGATGCTGCAAACGACAAGCTGCCGGCGGGACCCCCCTTCTCACTACTGACCAGCCACTCGTGCTGCAGCACGCCCTGCATAGTGATGCGGCGCTTGGAGCTGGGCTCAAGCATCTTGACCAAGAGATCCTGCAAGGAACGGCTCATCGTAGGACGAAGTGCGAAATCACCAGCCATGATTTTGTCAAAGTTCCTGATCTGCGCAGGGTCCTCAAACGGAAACTGTCCAGTCATCATGACGTACAGCAGCACGCCCAATGACCATACGTCGATCTCAGGGCCCACATACGCGTCGCCACGCAGTATCTCCGGCGCCGTATAAGGCAGGCTGCCGCAGAACGTTTCCATCAAAGACGTGCCGTCGAAAAAGTTCGCCAGGCCAAAGTCGATTATCTTGACACGCCCGTCGAACACCGACGCTACGCGGTAGTCGACTGGCGGCGGTGAGCATACTCCGGTCCCCAATGCCTCGTCGCCTCGCTTGCCCGATGTAGTGGCGCTGGCGCTGCGATGCAAATTGGCCAATGAGCGTTGGCTAGCAGCAGCCATTGTAGCTGATGCGCCTCGACCGAGCAAGGGCCACGCGTCTTGTGCCTCGTCGGCATAGTCGATAAGCACATTTTCAAGCTTGATATCGCGGTGAATGACCGAGTACTGGTGGCAGAAGCGAATAGTCTCGACAACAGGCTTGAACACCGCACGCGCCTCCCTCTCACTCAGCCCACTCGACCCGACTCTTTCAGCGAGAGTGACGCCGTTGACATAGGCGTAGAACAAGTAGAAATGCGTATCGGTTACCCGAAAATCATGCAATGGCACGATATGCGGATGCAACTGGCCCAAGATAGCAGCCAAATTAGCCTCTCTCACTACGCGACGATCCAATGTCTTGGCCTTGCGGTACTCGGCATGTCCTCGGCGGTGCTTGTGTGGCGGATAGCGCTTGATAATCTTGACGGCGAATTGCTCGGCTGTCAGCGCCGACCGCATGAGCTTTACTTTGCCGTAGCTGCCCTGCCCCAATGTGCGTAGGATTTCAAATTCTCCTAGTGGCGTGTTGAGAAGGAACTGCCGCGACCGAGAGCTCTTCAGCGATACGGCTATTGGCGCATATCCGAGCCCAATGTTGCTGCTATCGACTGGCGCTGATGCAGTGCTAGGTGGCTGCCCGTGGTGTGTGGGCGAGCGCTTGAGCCGACTGGTAGTAGTGGTAGTGGATGGTGGTGGCCGACGAGTAGAGATGTTGAGCGTACCAGCTCTACGAACACGAGGCGTAGTAGCTTCCAGCTGCTGCTGCTGTTGAGATGCTGGAGGCAATGCCGCGGTGAGTTCGGCCGCAGAAACATGAGACATTGGGATAATAGCATTGTCATCACATGGTTGAGCAACACTCGCTTGGTTGTCGGGCTGAGTAGATTCGATTGCGCTGATTTCGTTAAGCACATCAGCACTAGGACGACGTCTCAGCAGCTTGAGCTTGTGGCGATTAGACGATATCACCGTCGTAGCACGACGCAATCCGCCCATGATACGCTGCTTAGTGCCGTCAAAGTCAGATTTAGGCGCAGTAGTCGTCGCTGGCGTCATTGGTCGATCAACAAATGTGTCAATCAGTGCGCCAACAGCAGTGACATCCAAGAGCGGTTGGAACATGAGACTACGACGGCGCTGAGGACTCTCCATGACACCCGACGACGACCACCTACGAGCAATAGGAACGCCAACGACCATATCAGGATCCGCAGCTGCTGATGGGACAGCGATATCAGGATCAGCTACTACTCGGGTAGGTGAGTCCTCGTCGCTCTCAATAACATTGCCCGCAGTAGTAGGCAATTCCGCCTTGGCTTTGTTGTTGCTGTCGGACCACTGTAGCTCCACGCCAAACGAGGCCAGTGGCGATGGAAGCTTGGGCAATGGCAGATTGAACTTGTCAACAGGCGACCCGCGACTCGTCTGTCTGGCGGCCACCTCAGTCGCTCTAGGAACAGTATCGGGTCGGCGAACATGTGCGTGAATCAAATGCCGAAGAGACTTGCGCTTGACCTGAGACTGAATACGAGGAGGCGGAGTCTTTAGAGTCTTTTCGTCGATATCATGAACAGGTGGCCGATTGAGCATCGATAGGCTGATACTAAACTCTAGTCGAGTACCCAAACCATCGCCCGAAAACAAAGGCGCAGCAGCGGAGTTGCCATTAACTGTTGTTTCATTGGCGGCGTAATTGTCAGACATCTCCCGGAT
>JANBQS010000522.1:0-16078 GCA_027577415.1 Coemansia sp. RSA 922
GTTGATATTTTTATGAATATATCCGTGACATGCATATCATCGCTTGACATGTATTGCATTCACCATTGTTCTCGTTATCTTTGAATGGAACGACATGTACAAAAGGTGGTGGAGAGGAAGGGGGAGATAACTGATATATGTACTATAGATAGGATAAAATTGACGAATGTGAAGGGAAAGGGAGAAAAGGATACCCAGCAAGCAAATGTAGAGGAAGGAAGGGAGAAAAAGAGAGGGCATGCTTACTGTTTGCTCACTGCGGACCAATTCAGGCTGTCACCCCGAGAGCCTTGGTAGGCACTGGGTCGAGGTCCTGCTGGCTCTGACGCTCCCTGAAATTGCGGTGGCGCTGGCCTCAATGGCTGCTGTCCGCTGTTGCCTCCCGCCCTTGGCGGCTGGGGTGGTGGCGCTCCACTATTCATAGGCCCTCCTCCCACGCTGCCCTGAGGCGGACCCATGTATCCCGACTGCCCCATGCCCATGTTTGGCTGCGACTGGCTCAAGCCCTGTGGTGGCCTCATGTTATTCGGCGGCGGACCCATGTTCTGCTGTGGCCTCATGTTGTTCTGAGGTGGACCCATGTTCTGCGGCGGGTATCCACCACCGCCACCACCGTAGGGTCTAAAGTTCTGCTGCTGCGGCGGCTGTTGAGGTGGATATCCTCCACCACCGCCAGGCCCAAAGTTTTGCTGCCGAGGCGGGTACCCACCTCCGCCATAGTTGTTCTGTGGCGGATATCCTCCACCACCGTAGCTGTTGTTCTGAGGCGGGTATCCTCCGCCGCCACCGCCGTAGTTTGGTTGAGGTGGGTAGGCACCAAAGCCGCCGTCAAAGTCGTTGGGAGGAGACGAGGGAACAGCAAAGCCTCCAGGCTGGCCACCGGCAAACCCACCAGGTCCAGCATATCCACTTGGAGCGCCAGGCATTTGGAACGACATTGGGCCTGAACCTACAGCTGGGTTGTTGGAGTTCGAGTATTGGTTGTTTGGCGGCCTACCACCGCCGCCGAGCGACCTACAGCAGTCGTCGTTGTTGTCTGGCGCGTAACCCATCGATCGATACCCGTCATCGCCGTAGTTGGGTGCAGGCGGGTATCCACCACTGTTGCCGAAAGAGTCGGATGGCGGGTAACCGTTATAATTATTTGGTGGATACATAATAGAGAGAAAAAATAAATAAATAAGTACTGCTTGAAGAAGAGAAAAGGAAAGAAAAGAGAAAGACTTGAGCTTAATGGCAAAGAAGAAGAGGAGGGAAAAAAGATGAGTGGAGCAAAGACTTTGCTGCGGCCTGGGAGGCCTCGCCCCTTTCCTTTTAAGCGAAAATCAAGACTTGCCTCTGAGCACACACTTGCTTATGCGAGATTGGGCACGAGGTGTGCGTGTGTGTGTGACGGCGACGGGGCGACTGTGTGCCGCCAAGTGTTGAAAGCCCTACGGAAAAAGAGATTGACAACCGGCTGACCTATTTTTGGAGTACTCTCTTTTCAAGCAAGGGGGATGCACTATCAATACCTACCAGCATGGAATGTTCCAGACACTCGCATTTTGCCATGACATGTGCTGGCGAGTATCTAGGTCATCAGTCTATATTGCTCATGGTGAACGGATCGAGAGGAATAGGCTGCGGGCAGAAGGCAACCAGCTACTGCAAAGGCTGCCCCTTCTTTGGGGGAGGGGTGTCGCTGTTGAGGTGACTTTGGGGGGACATCTTCTCAGATGAGGAAACAGCGCGCCAAGGGAAGGTGTCTCTTTCCTCAAAGGCTGTCACACGCCCCTCATGTTCATGAGAACACGGGCAAACAGAGGCTGCTAAGCAATGGCAACAACGGCATAATTTCCTTAACATCGGATGTTTGGTACGGAACCTTCCATCGACCTGAACCACTAATCACGCACACTGGATTTGATCTGCTAGAGGTGCTGGAGTAGGGGGAGGTGGAAAAAGCAGCCTTAGCCTCAGGAACCTTGAGCTTCAATTGAATCTTGCAAGTCCGTCCATCTATTTATCTTGCTTTCATTTACAACATTCCCTCCTTCATCTTTCTTTCTCTCTGGCGCAAATGGCTAACAACAGCAATGTGCTTGTAGTCGACAATGGCACAGGTTTTGCCAAAGTCGGCTACGCAGGTTCGAATTTCCCCGAACACGTCTTCCCATCTGTCGTTGGTCGGCCCATGCTCCGCGCCGAAGAAGCTACCACAGTCGGCGACATGCCATACGAGATAAAGGACATCAACGTTGGCGACGAAGCAGCGGCACTGCGCGCCATTCTCGAAATGTCCTACCCGCTAGAGAACGGCATTATTAAGAACTGGGAAGACATGCAGCATGTCTGGGATTACACGTTTTACGAGAAGCTCAAAGTCGACCCCCGCCAATGCAAAGTCCTATTGACTGAGGCGCCGCTGAACCCAAAGGCCAACCGCCAGAAAATGTGCGAAGTCATGTTTGAGCGCTACGGCTTTGATGGCGTCTACGTGGCCATCCAAGCGGTACTTACGCTCTACGCACAGGGAGTGCTCACTGGTGTAGTCATTGACTCTGGCGATGGCGTTACACACATTATCCCAGTGTACCAGGGATACTCGCTGCCGCATTTGACTAAGCGTCTGGATGTCGCTGGTCGCCACGTCACTCGCTACCTGATCAAGCTATTGCAGCTACGCGGCTATGCATTCAACCGCACGGCTGACTTTGAAACTGTGCGTCAGATCAAGGAAAAGGTCTGCTACGTCAGCTATGACTTGGATCTCGATAAAAAGCTTGCTACCGAGACTACCACGCTGGTTGAAAGCTATACACTGCCCGATGGTCGCGTTATCAAAGTTGGTTCGGAGCGCTTCCAGGCTCCCGAGTGCCTGTTCCAGCCAGAGCTTATTGACGTCGAGTCTCCTGGTATTGCTGAGCTGCTCATTAACACGGTGCAGGCTGCTCCTATCGATATGCGTGCCGATCTGTATAAGCATGTTGTTCTCTCGGGTGGCTCGTCCATGTACCCAGGTCTGCCTAGCCGTTTGGAGAAGGAGACTAAGCAGCTGTATCTCCAGAACGTCCTTAACGGCGATATCTCGAGACTCGACAAATTCAAGCTGCAGATTAATGACCCACCTAACCGCAGACACATGGTGTTCTTGGGCGGCGCCGTCTTGGCTGACGTTATGAAGGATAACGCATCTGCTTGGGTCACAAAGAGCGAGTGGGACGAGATGGGTCCCAGGGCTCTTGACAAGTTGGCGGTTTATGAGATGCGCGACTAGACAAGCCTTTTTTTTCAATTTTCTTTATATATAAAGTCATTTAGCTATGCTTTAGAAATGTCTAGCCCGGCTATGTCAATGAGATTGGCTTCTCCTAGTCCCCGCTTTCCTGAAAGTAAAGACTTTGCAAACACGTAGTGCTTCTTGGGCACAAAATCGGGCTTCTCTCTACCCACCGCGTCAACCGTATTGCGACGCGCCATAGATTTAACGTACTTGCCCGTATTCGGCACCTCTACAGTCTTGACCTCCATCATGGTAACTTGCTCCAGCAATGTGCGATAGTAGCGTATAATCTGTCGTTTGGGCGGCATTTTGACCCAGGTCTTTGTCCAAAGCTCCAAGGCACTTTTATCCTCCTCTGAGGCCAACAAGCTGGTTGTATCGATTATTCCGGTTCGCGCCCGTTCTTCCAATACTGCCATGGTTGCCTTATCTACAGGAGGTTTGATTTTATGTCGTATATCAGACCAGTACCTGTCTTGCATTTTGGCCACATTTAGCGGCTGCTTGGAGCGAAGCACTAAAGGGTTGACTTGTAACTTGGACTCTCCCAAATAGTTCTTGGCGATAGCGTAAAATGCTGGTCGATATTTAGATACTTGCTCCAAGTTACCAAATATCTCTTCGCGCTTTCCTAGTCCAGCTATCGCCTACATATATTGTAAACATACATTAGTTGGTGGTTATGTTGTTTCATGAGCAATATTGATATTATACTTACATTTATCATATGTACTCTGCGTGGTCCCTTTCTCCCGTATCCAAATTCTAGAACGCTGACGACATCGGCGTATCGGTGTTTGTTGGCCCTCTCTAACAAATGCATCGTCTATACCAAAATAAAATTTTTTTCGTTGTTGGTAGTAGGTAATTTTTTATATATAGTATGTGTTTGAATTAATAAACTTACTGTTCGTGCATTGCGCAGCCTTTTATGCGCTCGTTCGTGGTTGCGGTCATGTAGTCCACCGCGAAACTTTGCCTTTGCATATGACTGAATAAACTCGCTTGTATTATCATCGAAAAATGCCCGTGCTTGCTTGAGTATCCCACGATACACACCCATCACTTTGCTACGCGATGGAGGAGCAACACTCAGAGGTTTTGTTCGTAGTAAAAACTCCATTAACAAAAATAAACAGCTAATAAACAGCAAAAGTCATTTTATTCAATAGGCTGTATATAGATATTTCAATATATTAAAGTGCTCCACCAATCATATATGGGAAGGTTTACTAATTGGTATACGCCAATACCATATAGTTCTCTGTAGTCAGCTCCTTGTGGCCATAGGGATAAGACATGCCCTTCTTGATATGTGGTGCACACTTGCCTAGCTGCTGCGAGCCCTCAGTCATAGTCTTGGCAATATACAGTTGCTCACCCGAGTCCTCATGTCCGCCCTCCACAGGTTTAAATCCCTTGATACTCAGTGGACCATCCTGCTTGACCCAATAAAGCTGGCTAGCGTCGCCACACAAAACCTGGTACTCTCTGACATTTACTTCTTTGTGGCCGAACCCAATAGCACAGCCGCCATTTTCAATATGACGGCCGGCCTTTCCAGGATGCAAACCGCCCTTGTACATGGCGCGAGCGACAAATAGTGGGGCTCCATCCTTTTCTACTCCTCCTTGCACCGCCCTATCAGGGATAAACCCGTCCGACGCCGACACCCACTGGATACCACGGTTGGGGCCGCTGCGACCGCCTTGAGGTTGACTAGGGCCGCCTTGAGGCTGTCCTGGGCCGCCTTGAGGTTGTCCTGGGCCGCCTTGGAAATGTTGCTGTTGTTGACCGTGGTTTCCACCACCAGGCGGATGCTGGGACATACCTCCGGGTCCTTGCTGAGAAGAAAATCCACCCGGTGGTGGTGGACGCTGACCGTATCCACCAGGTCCGCCTCCTGGAGGTCCACCCTGGTATCCCTGCTGACCTTGGTTACCCATTCCTTGAGGATATCCAGACATTGATAGCTAATATAAACGTAATGAAAAAAGGCTATAGAGAAAATATATGTTGAGAAGGAAAAAAAAAATATGTTGGTTCATATCCTCAATAGCTTGTCATACCTGTCCGCTACCTTTTTATATTGATGTTCCCTTTCCTCCACTCGTTCGCTTTCTGGTGGAAAACAACACTTGGGCAAAGCGGCGTGTGTACAGGCCTATGTTTAAACATATCCCCTAGTCCACTTCTATTCAAGAATCTGCAAGCACAGGCGCCTTTTTGACATTACATTGTCAAGAGACAATACACATGCACTCACCTTCTTCTGCTCTAAGCGCAGCCGGGTGAGAAAAGAATACGTCAAGAAGGAGCAGGGGAGACATTGAAGAGGATAGTGACGTGTGTGGATGTGCGTCTCTTGCAAAAAGCAAAAAGCAAAAGGCAAGAATAAAAATAAAATATTGCTATGACATGACGTAAGAGCTGATGTTAATAAAGCTCATATGCTATGAGGTAATCTTTATATGATCGACAATATGCCAGTTAAATGATAATCCGGGCTACTGGCTGTCAAGCTCGACATAGTTGGCTGGGAATAAACCGTACTCGCCCTTTTGGTTAACGCCCTCCCACCACTCGCTTGAGGGGAACTCGATATGAGTGATAATCTCGCCCTCTTTGAACGAAAGCTCGCCCTCTTCGTCCGCATCGTAGTCGTACACAGCAGTGGCGTAGTTCTCACCTAGATCCTGCTGAGGCGGAGCAACAGCTGCCGGAGCCGGCGGTGGTGGTGGCGGAGGAGCCATCGGAGCCGGCGGGCAGCCACGAGGAGGTAGCATGGGTGGTGGTGGTGCCGTGGGAGCAGCTGGGGGTGGTGGAGGCGCCATGGGAGGCAAGGCTGGTCCTCCACGAGGCGGAAGACCTGGCGCTGCCTCTGATGCTGGGCCACGTGGCGGCAGAGACGGAGCCGGAGGAGCAGTTGGAGCCATTGGGGGCGGAGGCGGTGCCATTGGTGCCATTGGCGGAGGTGGAGGAGCTACTGGCGCCATTGGAGGCGGAGGCGGTGCCATAGGAGCTGCTGGCGGTGGTGGAGGAGCCATAGGAGCTGGTGGAGGAGGTGGCATAGAACGAAGAGGCGGAACTTGTTCGCTGCTAGTATCCTCAATCATTTCGACAAAGTTAGCAGGGAAAACGCCCTGACGCAACCCATCCTCACTCTCGCCAGCCCACCATCCCGGGTCTAGCTGGTCAACGCTGTAGATAATTTCGCCTTCCTTGAAAGCGAGCTCATCTTCCGCCTCGGCATCGTAGTCATAAACTGCACGCGCTAGAGGCCCCCGAGATGAAGCTGCGGGTACAGACTGAGCGCTACTACGCTGGCGCTCAGCTTCAGCTGCCTTGGCGGCATCCTGCTCTTGTTGGAGCAGGCGCCGCTCCTCTTCGTCTCGCTGCATCTGCTGTTGCGCCCTGCGTTGCTCTTCATCGCGTTGCTGCTGAGTCCTACGCTGCTCGTCATCTCGTTGCTGCTGAGCTCTACGCTGCTCTTCGTCGCGCTGTTGTTGAACTCGGCGTTGCTCCTCGTCTCGTTGCTGCTGTTGTTGCTGTTGCTTGCGCCGGTCTTCTGCGTCTTCTTCCTGCTGGCGCCTGCGCCGTGCCTCCTCCTCCTCGCGCTGCTGGGCCTGTAGATGCTGCGATGCTGGTGGTGGTGACTGTGGTTGCTTCCAAGAGTGAGTTGGGGGAGCTGCTGGTGGTGATAGCGCAGACTGCGATCCGCCTCGGGCGCGCCTTAGAGCTTCGAGCTCAGCCTTCCTCTCCGACGCCTCGTTCTCAGCAGAGGCCATCGGGCCAGACGCACCTCCCAAGTTGGAATTGAGCAAACGGCGATTGCGGAGCATCTCGAGCTCATTCTTAGTCTGGTCTGCTTGAGTAAACTGAGCTGATGGTTCAGTCGGAGTGCCAGCGCCCATACGCGATCCAGCCGACATCGGAGGCAGCGTCGGCGTAACACCGCGCGACACGTTGGCGGGCGATTGTCCGCGACTGCCTCTCCGCAGGGCATCAAGCTCGGCCTGGCGCTCCTCTTGCTGCGACTTGTACGCGGTTGCTGGCGGAGCTACAGGGTAGACAGGCTCTGGTACGGGCGACTTGGGCGGCAGCGGTGAAACGGGAGGAGACGATTGGTACAAGGGCTTTGTTGCTGTTGCTGCTGAAGACGGGCCACTGTGCCCACCGCCGCCAAAGAAGGATGAGGCCGGCCGGCCGCCGGAACTAGCACCGCCAAACAGGGGCTTGGTTCCGCCTATAGACGGGGGCGCCCCTCCTGTTAGCTTGGGCACATAGCTAGGCTTAGCAGCTGGTGCTGACGGAGGTGGAGGCTTCGTTGCAGCAGCGGCCGCACCCCACGAGGCGTTCTTGGTCACAGCCGGAGCCCCGTAAGTTGCGCCCTTTTTGAATCCTGCACTGCTACCAGCGCCAAACGAAGGCTTTGCTGCTGGAGCTGGAGGTTGGCGCCTGGGCTGCGTGTGGTAAGAGTACTGCGCACCCGAGCTGCGCTCAACCTTGTCCATGATCTCACTGGCCTGGATATCATCCGCGCAGTGCGCAATAACTGTAACGTGCGACCCGCTCAGCACCTGCTGCACCTCTCCCACTTGTGAGCTAACAAGGCCCTTGCGAAACACGGGCACGCCCTGGCCACACCAGGAAATAAAGACAAACTTTGGCAGGCGGGTGTTGGGGTCCTCAACGCGTACAAAGCCAAACTGCACTTTGCCGTCATCAAACTCGTCGGCGAGGTCTTCTAGACCGCCACCGCCCTGTGCTTGCACGTTGAGTGCGTTGCCGCCGCGGTCAAAGCCATACACCGCCCAAGAGATGCTGCGGTCATTTCCAACTATACGCTGGTGCGTGGACGCAATCTCGTTGGCATGCGCCGAGAGGTCCAGGTTGCTTGACATGTCGAGGTTTACGAATAAGCTGCTACTAATAGTTGGCAAGAAAAAAGATAGCAGTTGGTGAAATATAATGGAAAAAAGCGGTTGGTAGAAGAGAAAGGACGCGTGAGTGTGACATACCCACGCCAAGCTCAATGCCAAGCTACTCCTTTGTCCCTAAACCTCTGATAGACACATTGGCCAGCAACGGACATTTGATGTACATCCGCTTTCCCCGCTACTTTTCCGATTACTCCTTGCTTGGATTTTTTTTTGCTTCTTGACTACTGTCTGGCCGAGCTCAGTTCACTACTCTTTTTTTTTTCACATTTGGTTAACATAGTACCAGCGTCGGTAGACAACAAACGCAGAAAACATGCCACTGGCCGAGGTGCGTCGGGCTATTTACGCCTACGAGCCAGCTGATGGCGATGAGCTCGCAATCAAGGAAGGCGATGTGCTGTACATTCTTAGCAGCAATGACCCCGACTGGCTTCAGGCCAAGCGCAAACCTGTTGACGCCGACGACGCCGAAGAACAGGGGTTGGTTCCTGCCAACCACACTGAAATTGTAAGAATGTTACTTATACGGGGCCTTGGCCCGGGCCCACTGACCTGGAAGAAGGCGGTCAGGGGGGAACAACCACCACTCCTATCTGATATGCACATCAGTACTAACCTTTTACTTGGTATCTTTGATAGGTTGAGCCGATCTCGCAAGCAAGGGCCTTGTATGACTACGAGCCCACGCAGGACGAGGAAACGACACTGGTTGAAGATGAGCGCGTTCAGATCATTGAAGGCGATGATCCTGACTGGTACATGGCGAGAACTAAGGGCGGCTGCGGCTTTATCCCCAAGGCATACGTAGAGCTCATTTCGAACGAGCAGCCGCCGCAGCAGCAGCAACAGCAGATGAGAAATGCAGAGGTGCACGTTGACGAGGCACATACGCCCACTCCAGATCATACTGTTCAGGCTCCTTTGTCTCTGCCTCCACCTCCGCCGCCGCCGCCACTACCACCGCCTCCACTCCCAGTACAACCCTCTAGTGGAGCAACGCCGACTCGTGCGACATTACCACCTCCTCCGCCTCCTCCGCCACCGCCTCCTCCCCCCCTTCCTCCGATATCTACTATGACACAGAGCTTGCCTGCGACATCGACTGTTACTCAGCCCAGCAACACTATATCGCACTTTAGTGTAGTTGAGGGTAAAAAGAAGAAGGGCGGCAAGGTAACACTGGGCATTAGCAACGCAGCGCTAGTAATAGACAGCTATAGCGACACGGTTGCGCCCAAGCGCTACGCCATGGCACAGATATCAAAGTGCACGGCCAAAAAGGCTGTGCTGGGTATTGAAATTGGTGGCTACGAACCCGCAGCATTCGACTTTACTTGCGGTTCTGTTGCCGAAGCGGAACGTATCTTGGACTCTGTCAATGCGGCCCGGCGTGGGATGTTTATCGGTGATCGGATAGTGGGAGAAAAGTCCAGCGACGATGCATCGCTTCCGCTACCATCAAGGGAAAGTCAGCACTTGGCTCCCTCGCCTCAGCCGGCGCCTCAACCAGCAGCGACAGGAGCATCCGCTGTAAACATGCCTGTTTTGCCACCACACACGACCACTTCACAAGAGCATGCCATGGTTCTCTATGAGTTTAGCAGCGACGACCCTGAAGAGCTGACAGTGTCCGAGGGCGACCGAGTCTTGGTATTGGATAAATCCGACCCAGAGTGGTGGCAGGTTCAGCTCTCTCCGCCCCATGGTCGTGCTGGCCTTGTACCAGCATCATATGTCGAACTACAGCCTGCGTCATTGAGCGAGGGCCTCGATAACGAATATGAGCCGCCTGCCGCGCCGCCTGCCAATGTGGTGAGCACTCCGCCATTGCCTACGCGCACCGACACAGTGCGGCGAGCAGCGTCTCGAGCACATATGGCCACTCCGGCAGCTCCGCCAGTACTATCACCGTCAGCGACCTATGCTGTACCGAGTCAGATAGACCGCAGTGTGACAACACCGCCTGGCAGTCGTCGTGCGCCAAGCGACTCGGACAATATGCCCTTGCACTTGCTGCAGTTGCGACAGGCACAACAAGCAGAGCCCCTAGTTGCTGCGCCTGCTCCTATTGCGGAAGGTCCTGATCTGAGCAAAGTACGCACGTGGACTGACGGCTCTGGCGCCTACACGGTTGAAGCTCAGTTTTTGCGCCTCGATCCAGACGGCCAGGTGCACTTGCACAAGACCAACAACAAGAAAATCACAGTGGACTTGGCAAAGTTCTCACCAGAGGACCGGCAGTACGTAGAGGGCGTGACTGGTAGCAGCATCCCGCCCGCCATGCCAGTCAAGCCGATGACCGCACGCCAGAGGCAGCAAGAGAGCGCGCGAAAGCACCCCGAGAGACGGCCGATCAACTACGACTGGGACTGGTTTGACTACTTTACCCTCAAGTGCGGCGTCAGCGCTGACAACGCATTGAAGTATGCCACTTCGTTTGTAGCTGAGCGGCTGGATGATGAGTCGATACCTGAAATTACAGCCGAGACCCTTCGGACGCTGGGCGTCAAGCCGGCAGATATCCCCAAGCTCGAGCGCGCATTCCGCGTCCACCAGGGCCTGCCAGTGGAACCACTTCAAGAACCCAAGCCTGTTATAGGCTCGCCGTCTTGGGCCCAACAGCCGCCACGTAGCCCTGGTGTCAGCTCGCCCAAGGTGCCATCAGAGTCGGCTGGCCGCACTCAGCCACGACGTGCCGCTAACAACCCGTGGGGAATTGACTCGGAGCTTGACCGTCGGTCGGACCGCAGGAAGCAAATCGACTCTGACGAGGCCCTTGCTCGGCGGATGCAAGAAGAAGAGCAGCAGCAGTCCCACGGCAAAAAGCAAACCAATGCTCGCAAGCAAAACTTATCCCGCAGTCCCGCCGCCGACCCGTTTACCTCGCTAGATGTGCCAGTCGCATCGTCGCCTTCACCGTCGTCTCCTCGCCCAACTGGCTCGCATCCCGCTACTACGAACAAGCTGCCGCTTAACTTGGCTGTCGGCAGCCGCAAGCCCGCAAAGACTCAAGCTTCTGTAGTCGACCCTGTTCAGCTGCGATCGGCGCAGCAAAAGCTTGGAGGACCGACTAGCCTAAGCCCTACTACCACTCGTGATATTGGCGCGTCAGGCGTAAATGCTGGATCGTCTAGTCGAAACGCGTTGGACGAGGCGTTTGGGATGGGAGGACCTAGCAGGTCGCCGCCGCCACAGCAAGAGCAACTCCAGAACCTGCCACCGCGCTCGCGCCCTACTGCTTCTCGCAACCAGTCAGCCATTACAGCCAACATGGCCCCGCTTATTGCCACGCCCTCCGCAAGTACGCCATCTCAGCAGCAGGCGAACTTGCAAGGAATGGGCGAGTTGACAACTCAGCGCATGGCTGTAGCTGCAGCAACTGGAAACACGGCGCAGATCGACCGTTTGGAGCAGATGGCCAAAGCAAAGGCGCAAGAGCTTGCGGTGCAGGAGGCCCGCATCAAGCAGCAGCAGGAAGAGATCCGCCAGCAGGCCATGTTCTTGCAACAGCAGCAGCAGCAACTATTGCAAATGCAGCAGACGCAAAAGGTTGAGGCGCAGCTGAAGCAGCTGAAGGAGGACAAGGAGCGGCTGGAGACCCAGCGCCAGGCGGAGGCGATGAAGCAGCAAGTCGAGATGCTTAAGAACCAACAGGAGCAGATGCTGCGGATGCAACAGATGGCCACTCAGGCCCGCGGGCTCCAAGCAGCCGCTGGTAACAGCGCTGCCCAGACGCCCGTCCCTGCCCCTATAACTATGTCCGTTCCGATTCAGCAGCAACCACCGCTTCAGCAGACGTCGATGATGGGCGCGAATATGAGCTCGATTACTGGAGGCGGCCAGCTCCAGCAAAAGCCCGTGCCGTTGTCTAGTCGGCTGCCTCCCCCGCTTATCCCGTCACAGATGAGCAAGCCGATGACCCTTCAGCCGAGCCAGACCAACTTACAGCAGCAGCAGCAGCAAGCCAACTCGTTTGCTCAGCGGCAACAGCAGTTTGGCGCACCCAACTCGGTATCGCCAGTAGGCATGTTTTCGGCGGCACATGGCATTACCAATCTCCCCGCAGCAAGCTCTTCGACCACAGGCCTTGTTCCAGCTGGAATGGGCGGTGGTATATTTGCAAACCATGCCGTGACTGGGTCGACTCCAAACTTGGGCAGCTTTACGTCTACCAATCACGCAATGGCTAACGCCGGAGGCTTTGTTGGAGGATTCTCTACTAGTGGTGGTGGTGGCGCTCTGGCTGCTGGCTATAACAACAATAGCGGCAATATCGCGGCTACTCACAGCGTTACGAACTTTGGCTCGTACAACAGTAACCAGATGAACCAGCCAAGCGCTCAGTTTATGACCCAGCAGCAACAGCAGCAGCGTCAATTGCATCCAAACTCGGCGTTGGCTATAGGCAGCGGCGGCATCAACTCGACCCCCGTGAACCAGGCTGGAAGCAAGTACGATTTGCTCAAGTCGGTCAATCCGCATGCGCCTAGTGTATTTAGCGGCAACATTCAGCAGCAGCCGCAGCAGCAGATGCCCGGAATGCAGAATGCTCAGTACTCTACTTCGTCTATCGTAACCTCGTCGGGATACAACTTGAACAGCAATCCACTGCAACAGTCGGCTGGTATTGGACAGCGGCCAGCAGGACCGACCGGAATATTTGCTATGGCTAACCCTACGCTCGGCAACCAGCAGCTACAACTACAGAACCAGCAGCAGCAGCAACTACAGCAGCAGCAGCAAAATATGCTCCAAACCCAGATGATGAACCAGCAACAACAACGGCCGCAACAGCCTCAACAACAGCAGCAGATGTTTAACACCAACCAAGCTGCCGGGTTTGGCAGCCAGATGCAGTGGCACTGATTGACACTTTGTCGCCTGTCTATTATCTACCAATATATCTCGACTATTAGTAATTATATTAGTATTATTGATTGTTAGGTAATTTAAACATAGGTGTAATCGTCCTTTTGTGCGCTGAAGGCACTACTCGGCAGCGAGGGAGACGGGAGGTGACGAGTAGACTCGGAATCGCTCAATCTGTCAAACTTCTCCACCTTCTTTTTCCTGGTACCACGCAGGCGGGTCATGAGCGACTTGCGATAGACGTCGAGGGCGGGGTTCATGCAGTAGACGATAAAGTTGAGGGTACCTTGCGTCGACGGCAGCACGTTGGACAGCACAAAGAGCCAGTACGGAGGAGCGGCGAGCAGGTTGCCGACGACGAGCAGAGTTTGAGTCACAATGGGGATAATCGGGTAGCAAGTAACGCGAAGAGTCACCGAACGGATATATTTTTTTCTCTCTTCCGACAGGGCATTTAGAGTAGCCGTATCCAGTAGGTCGAGCTTTTCGGGAGCGCCATGAGTAGCCGAGGCCTCGCGCCACACTTGTGACATCTTGAGATATGTGAAGATAGCGACGAAGAAGAGGAAGACGATGCCCACGAAAATCCACATCCACTGGATGAGCCAGAGATTACGACGCGAGATTTCCAATTCATCTTTGAGGTAAAATACCTGCGCCGAGGGAATCCACATTACAGTTTGGAATACGTAGAGGTAAGGGTGCGTGATAAGGAACGCTAGGAAGAAGCTTGTAATCTCGTAGTACGGTTGAATGACGCCGGCCCAGTGCGAATTGCGCGTGAGAACTGTGAGCAGGAGCTGGATTCCCATGCACGATGAGAGAAATACAAAGGACACAGACGACCCTGACATAATCCATAGCATGACGCGTAGACGGGTCTCGGAGAGCTGCTTCATGTAATCGTTGTTGAAAATGAACATTTGGCATACCGAGTACACCATGTCACAGGCGGCAATTGACGTCGAGATGCGCATCGAGGGGCGCGCTATTAGACTCCGGTTCCTAAATACTAGCACAATTGTAGTGAAGATGACGACGGCAGATAATACGATAGAGCAAATGTTGATGCCATAGCCGACGACAGCCCAATCGCCTAGAACACCGTGCAAATTAGCTGGAGGTGGTTTTGTGCCATTAACTGGTGCGCTACCCTCTCGTGAAGCCACATCGACGATACTTAGCACAATTTGGTTCATTATAATAATAAAAAAAGGGAATTGGGCTTTTTGGAAAAAATAATCGCCAAGGAAAGAGCACAAAAATAGAACGTGATAAAAGATACAAAAAAATAAAGAAACTCCCGAGTTTATTATTTTGTGAAACTTGTAGCGCTCAAGAAGGGAAAATTTTGTGCCTATTTAAACATTGGCGACCTTACGGACTGGAGAATAAGAAAAAATGTGCCATTGCACCTTTGTCGTGTCTTCCGTTCATCAGCACTTTTGAGAATGTGCGTTGCGGAAAGACCGCCGTCGTTTGTTTGGGAGCTGCACTCTCGGCTCTGTGCATTTTTTTATTTTTGTTCTTGTATTGGAATCGATAACCGGAATAAGAATAATGTACTTTGCATATATCGAATGACGACCCTCCCCCCTCGAAGATGTTTTCCTGCTCATTTTTTGCCTCATTTGTGCAAGTATGTTTAGCAGAGGAGCGCTGTTTGGATAATAGGAAAAAGTAGACATTCATTGACTAAATAAGAATCCACTTGCATGCCTCTTGCCTTTGGACGTTTTTGCCACCGAGCCCCCTTTTTGTTTTTGCATATGCGAACGCGAGCTGTGGGAGTGATGTGCATAATGCCAGTGAAGGGGGGAAAGAGTACAGATCCCGTGCGTGGCAAAGAACAATCAGCAATAGCGAATGTCTGTGGTCAGCAAAGAAAAAATTTAAAAAAAAAAGAGGCATGCTGCACCACACCTGTCTTTCTTGCCTGGTCTGCACCTTTTGTTTCCGCTCTCGTGCGGAACTCACATGAGATTACCTTGACTGAAAAACGAATCTGACTCGCTCACTCCCCACTCCCCCGCTTTTTCACTCTGTTGGCAGTGGAGCGGCAATTACGCAACACTCTCATTTATGCAGGTCGTGCATGCCCATAGGCGCTAACGCCGGCTGTTGTGTGGCCCGACTGCAGCCACCTGTTGATGATTTTCTTTTAAGGAGAAATCAGAATCTCGCAGACAATGCTACTGGACTGCAGACAGACATGCAAATAAAAAGGAACATGAATGAAAGTTGAATTAGGTTAATTAGATGTTGATTTTTGTTCTGGTGCCGGCATAATGTAGCCCACCAAGTAGAGATGTACCGAGAATTATCTCTGATTGCTGATGTCAAAGGTGTGGCGTTCAAGATACACATCAAAAAGGTGTGCGCAAAGCACTTTTTTATTCGATTTGATGCGAGGATATGTAGTATATTGCGTATTGAATTAATAAAAATTTTAAAGCTAACCCTTTATGTGAATGTAGTTGAACGAGCTCTTGGGAACTGTACGTGTGTTGTACTTTCTAGATCCACCGTGATTGTACTCCTCAATAGTCACGCTGTTGCCCGAAACCTTTGCTACCCAAGCGACGTGTCCATAGGTTCCAGCAGTAGTTTGAGCTACGCAGCCAGGCACTGGCGTGTTGTTGATGGTGACGCCAGTTTGGCGAGCTGCAGACGACCAAGTCTTGGCGTTGCCCCAGTTGGGCCCCTTGTAATAGTTGTGGAATTTTACGCCTAGTCTTGAGTTGATACGCCATGCAACAAAGCTCGTGCACTGGCACTTGAAGTAGCGCCATGGGTCAATGCCATCGCATTGGCGTGGGTACGGGTAGTCGTCCTTGATCGGGCCAGCAGCTCCACCACCACCTGGCGGAGTAGGCGGGGATCCACCGCTGCTGCATTTGCCAGAGACGTAGCCGGTAGATCCGGTCTTGACGTAGTAGTCGGCTACATAGCATCCGTGGGTAGTCTTGTCCCACAGCGAGTTGCCCTTGATGTTTTCGCC
>JANBQS010000523.1:0-16044 GCA_027577415.1 Coemansia sp. RSA 922
TTATATTGCAAATAGTGATGCATGTTTCCACTCATCTCCTGACGATCAGCAGCATTTCACTTTTATATTTCACTCTTAAGACACACACATCATTCATGCATCTATTGACCAGCGACAGACTAATGATTGCTGAATAACAGGACTCGGCATTTCATAGGCAAAAGAACGCGGCACCGAGTCAAAGACCGGAAAATAGAGAACCACATATAGGCAAATTAATTATCTCAAGGCATAGAATTGACTTGTAATAATAAAAAACAATATACTACGTGCTAATAAAGACGGCTGAGGCAGTGTCTGGAAGTGCGTACTGACCACTAAAGGTGCCTGTAATCTTAAAGTAAGCAGCCATGTTCTGCAAACTCTCAGCATTGCGATCCGAGCTGATCGTGATAGTGTTCCCGTTCACGCCCAAGCTACCACGGCTAGTAGAGTCGGCCGTCTGACCAGCGGGAAGCTTGAACGAAATCAGCCAGTTACCAGTAAAGGCGCTCTTGTTGGCCTGGATCTTTACCACCGTGGTGTACTTGTTGTCAACAATGTCGCCGGCGACAAACTCAACACGGGTGGGGATGTTGGCAATGGCAGAGGCAGGCTTGGGACGCAGATTGGCGGCCGTGATCAGGGGCGACCTTGTCAGATCAGCGCGCTTGCTGAACGAAGAGGTTCCCGATATAGCGCAAGTATTGGTGGGACGGCCATTAGACCAGTCGCATGTCGCCACGCCTCCACTCATGTAGCAGTATGTTCCCGGCGTGCATGACGAAGTGTACCACTTGCCCTGATTACAAAGAGCAAAGCTCTGCCCGTTGCACCCTTGCTGGCTGCCTGAACACGTGGCACCACTGACAGGGCACGATGCGGGAGTGGAGCTGCTAGATGGTTGAGCCGAAGAAGAGCTAGATGTGCTAACAACAGTGGTCGTGGAAGGCGAGCTTGCTGTGCTATACGCAGGAGTTGACACGGTGTTCGAGGTGCTTGCAGGATTGCTGGACGATGCCGTTGTGCTCGACGACGCTGTTGTACTTGTGGACAATGTGGTTCCACCGCCATTGTTACTACAAGAGCCGCCCGCGTCTAGCATGGCACGAATCGAGCCAGCCAAACCGCTCGAGCGCGCCTGGCTGACATCCCAAGTCATTATGCCGCCAAGACTAGTGTACTTTGAACGCACAGCATTGAAGATCGTGCTTAATGTCGAGCCGTCAGTATAGCCAGACGATGCTGCCGAGGGTCCTCCTGGCGCACCAATATAGATCTTGACGTTCTTGTTGAGCGACTGAGTCTTGGCCCAGTTGTCCCAGTCAGCAAAGTTAAACCAAGTCGGGTACGCATTCAAGCCGCAGTAGTTGTTGTAAAACTGGACGTAGACCATGTCGATCCAGGCGCTGTTCAACGTGGAGCCTAGGTATGAGTCGGGGAATGGACACTGAGGCGCAGCGGCGATATAGTACTGTCTGCTGGGGTCAGAAGCATAGTGCGTACGGAGCTGGCTTATAAAGGCGGTGTAACCAGAGGCGCTGCCACCTTCGATATCCAAGTCAATGCCGTCGAGTACGGCGTCATCAAAGGGTCGCTGCGCGGCAGTGCCCTTGAAGAACATATTCCACATTGTATCGGCGAACTGAGATGCTTGAGAGTCGCTGGAGAATCCATAAGAGCCAGCTGCGCCGCCCATGCTCAAAACGACCGCCTTGCCCTTGGACTGGCAGAATTTAATATCAGCCGCAATGTTCGGGCAATGAAGCAATGAGCTGCCTTCAAAGGTGGTCTCGCAAGCGTTGGCAAAGTTGAGTATGATGTTGGGAAATCCGTTCATAAATGCTAGAACAATCACGTCCTCGGTGGCGTCAGCACAGTAAGATCCTAAAGTCTTTTGGTTTCGCGCCGAGTTTTGGCCATAGTAAGAAGCGTAGTTGGAGTTGCAGTTGACGTTAAACGCGGTGGCACACCCCGCCAATGTGGCTAGGACGGCAAGTGGTGTTGAGAAAAGCCTCATTGTCAGAAAGGACAAGCGCCTTGATCAGAATATTATGCGGTAGTAAGGGCGTAAGAGAGTACAACTTAGAGAACCAGTCTCTAGTATTAATAGGAACAAAAAGTGGTGAGAGGGAGCGTAGGGAGAGTTATTTTGGACGGGTGGATGTGGAGTTGGTCTGAATGCTAATCTTATTTTGCACATCTTCCCCCAAGCAATATATATATACGCACCACCTATTTACATAGCGGTGGCAGGAGCCCAAGATGCCAAGCACTTCAGCTAGTTCATTCTCCCCATTTTGGTCTTCATGTCTCGCAAGTGACATGTCTCTTCTCTTGCTCATAAAGCGAGAACAATGAATATTTGTTGCATAAAGATTAGACGGAAGGACATGTGTAATCCATACTAAACCACATCGCTGTTGGCCAAATATTTTACCTACACATCTTGTCTAGTTTTTTCCCTTGTGATGTGCGGTCCTATGCTATGTGAGCACGTAGGTCATATTGTCGGCCGCATTCCGGCGCAATTCATGCAGACACCGTCCTTGCAACCTGGGTTTTTGGGATAGGGAATACGTAATGTGCATCACAGGCCCGTCCTATTACAAACCATGTGCACGTCCGCTATATTAATTTGTCCATGGTGGAAAGTAATCAAAAACACGGTCCCATGCCCTGTCACATTGTATTGCTCCCCCCGCTCGGCAGCAAGCGATGAAACTCCGAGCTGAAGGATGGCGCTAGGAGTTGCTTCGGCCATTATACTATGCGCTACGCACTTTATATGCATGCGGAAACAGCGATATAGCGCCCGCAGCTGCAGCCACAGCAGCACATGTCACAAACCACCTCTTACATACATTGGCATTCTGCCTTTTGTTTACCGTAGACCACACAATTGATAAGCACAATTTCATATTCATATTCAATTAAAGTGCTTACTCGTTGGGTAAGAATAGCAGACTCACTGCCGGCTCAGCGCAAAACCAAACCATGCCACTTTAGCAGGTATTCCAAAGTTGGCATAAATCTATTTTAAAAAAGAACGCAATAAAGGTGCAGGAGCGTCACGCCCGTCTAGCTCATAAACGCCTGCAAGTTCGCCTTGAACGCCAATGTGACAGGAATCACCGTCCACTCACATGGGTAATCTTGCGGGCTATCAGCGTTTTCGGCACCAAACACTGTCTTGAGCATCTCGTTCGCCTGGACTGCCTTGGCGCCTTCCACCAAGGCCAGCGTGATATGTGGGATCGGGTTGGCCGTCGCCAGGCGTGCCTTTCCACAATCCATGGCTGTCGCTTCTGTGCTAGGCTGCCGTACAACAGCGCTAGGAAGGCTTTGGTCGTTGCCATTGACCTCGATCGACTTGACGCGCAGCGCCATGACGCTTCCGTTACAAACCACATAGTCCGCAGTACAATCAGCGACCAGCATGCTGTCCGCCGACTGCTTCTCGATAATTTCCTGGTAGCCAGAGAAGATAGCCTTGTTTTGCGGATCCTTGCAAGTCGAAACATGAACCATCGTGATATGATGCGCTCGCTCATGCGTGTTATTGTCGCCCAACAGTTCCGAGCAAGCATCCTTACACTCCTCAGGCTGGGCAGCCACTACCTCGTCAAGCCAGGTATTGATGTCAATGTCTTGCGGAACCAGGCTAATAAACGTCGGCTTCTTTCCAGCCTTACGGTCCACAGTCTTGACCACCGATGGCTTAAAGTCAAGTGCGTTGTGCAGCGCCTGCTTGATGTCGCTGTCAGAGGGCCGCGGCAGTTGGTCGGGGAACAAATCGCAAAGACCGTCAACTACAGCCCGGAGATTCTCTGCCGAGTCTGCCATAGGGTCCAGCTCTATGACATCGTCGATCAAACTATCGTCCTTCGACTCGAGGTCTAACGGTACCAAGCTAGTGACAAAGTTGTGCATGACACTACGGAATTTGGGAGTTCGCTTCGGAGTCAGCGACTGGTGGGACTCGCCGCGCTGGACAACCCAAGCCGATGTCTTTTTCAAGATCTTGTCCGCCGACACGCCCTCATGCGTCCAGTACAGCGCAACGATGCGGCAGTTGGGCAGCTCCTCGCGGATGCCCGAGGTCAGTGACTGGCGCAGCATGGATAGGTGGTTGTTCCGGTCGGCAATGACAAAATCATGGTCATCAAACTGCTTCAAGAGCATGTTGTGGAACACTTGGCGCGGATTCTTTTTCACCGTGATATCGTCGTTCTGCACATGTCCAACCCCAAACAACTCTCCCAGAGCCAGCGAGATAGTTGTCTTGCCACAGCCGATCGTAGCCACGGGCATAATTAGCGTCTTCTTTTGCCCAGACATCTGCTCATACACCTCGGCCTCGCTACCGCCATGCTGCTTGTAGTTATCAAGGAAACGCTTGCGCGCTCTGATGATACCCTTTTGCTTGTTAAACAGCTCAAACTCGCTGGGATTCTCCTTGAGCTGCTGCTTCACCCAGGCGACATAGTACTTGGTCAAGCCGTAGGTCATCCGGTATGGCGAGCCAGCCAGAATGCGCTTGGTGACCTCGCGCCACTCGCGGAACATCAAGTACGGCTCGTCGTACTTGATCTTGAACATGAATGGCTGCGAGTCTGCAGAGGTCCGGCAGCGCACAACAAAGCCCTCAATCGCACGGCCGTCCAAGGCATGGTCGCCGCGCACCTTGTCAGCAAACTTGCGACCCTCAGTGGCGCTGTCAAACATAAAGCAGCCCGTGGTGTGGAAGCCATACTCATTCGCCACCTTGGTGACCTCGGCGCTAGGCCAAGTATCGAGTGTCGAGCAGTTGCGGTTGATACCGTGCAGATATAGACCGCGCGACCGGTCGGTATACTCTAGAATATGCTCCTCGAACTCATCGTCGCAGAGCTCAAACACAGCCGTAGCGTTGTTCTCGAACAGAAACGCGGCAAACTCCTCGGGCGTCTTTCCGGCCTGCTCCAAGTGCTTCTTAACCCACTGGGTACCCATCTGCGCATGGATCACACTGACCGAATGCTTGCTGGTCACCAGAAGCGTCTTGCCATCGTCCAGTCCCGCCGCCAGAATAAGACATCCATTCTCTTTGACTGTCAGCTCGTAAGGTCCCTTGGTGTGACCCTCAATCCAGCTCCACTGGGTATGCGGGACCTCGCCTACGTTAAAGAACTTGTCGTAGCCACGAGCCGCAATGATCTCGTCTCCGCCAGAGCCAGTGGTGAACAGGCCGCGTGCCTGTGTGGGCAGCGGACAGGGATCCTTCTTGTACAAGTACTCGGTGCACTTCCAGCTCGAGATGCTGTGACCCTCATAGTCGTGCACGGTACGACGCACGACTCGCTTGGACGCAGGCTTGGTATCGGACATCTTCTTCATGGTAGCCAACAGCTGACGGATACCGTGGCTCTCCTGCTGCGTCAGTGCTCCAGAAAGAGCGTTGCTCGAGCGAATGTTGCTGTCGGACATGGTTGATAGCTGGTTGATTCGCTGTGCTGCTGCTAGTACGCCGGAGTATGTAGTGGTGATAGTGGTGTTTGAAAAAGAAAAAATAAATGCTGCTGATTTGCGAGAGAGTGAGGAAAAATACAACCGTCTAAGCATAAACGGCAGAGGAGGAGGGAGGCGACCTTTATAGCACAACGGATTGGACTGCGGCCTCAGTAAGCGCTGTCTCCTTTCAAATAAATAAACCAAAAGTCTACAAAGTGTAAAAAGACGCTTGCTAAACAAGCTGCGGCCAGCAGCGAAGGCTTGATGTCCACAG
Source organism: Coemansia sp. RSA 922 (assembly GCA_027577415.1). NCBI lineage: Eukaryota > Fungi > Kickxellomycota > Kickxellomycetes > Kickxellales > Kickxellaceae > Coemansia > Coemansia sp. RSA 922. Next base: position 5,747 of record JANBQS010000523.1, read on the forward strand.
TGGATAGATTAGCACATTTCGAGATCAAGCCATCAAAAAGTGGGATAGATGACGTAAGCTGAACGCTTGATCACTGGCCAGCCAAGTGGTTGTGGCTATCTGTCTCTCAGCTCTACAACTGTCATATCTACCTACTTGAATTACCACACTAATTACTTGCAATTAACCCCCATGGAGCGCGCACAAAGCTTGATGAAGGACAAGGTCGCGCTAGAGAACAAGATACGCACGCTCGAATTGAACTTGAAAGGCATGAGCGCAACGCGTGAAACGTCTCTAGTAGACTCTGAGGGCTTTCCACGCTCAGATATAGACGTTGCTGCTATCCGTGAGATTCGCCGGTCGCTAATTTGCAAGCAAAACGATCTCAAAGCACTAATGGCCGAGATAGAACAGTCGCTCATCAGTCTACACCAGGGTTCTAAAGTTAGCAGTGAGCCAAAGCCAGTGACTATGCGGCGGCCGTTTGCTCGTATCAGCATAGTGGAGCACAACTCACCGGCGTCTGAGGCGGGCCTTCTTGCGGGCGATAAGATCGTCGCCTACGGGCTGGTCAATGCCAGTAACCACGACAAACTGCGCTTGCTGATAGAGGAGACCTCGAACAACATTGACAAGCCCATTGACATGGAGGTTGAGCGAGTGGTCGACGGACAGCCGCAACTAGTCGAGCTAAAACTGCGACCAAGGCGCAATTGGGGTGGAGACGGCCTTCTGGGATGCTTTATTCTGCCACTATAGGTTGTATTCAAGTAATGCATTGCAAATATTTATCCAAAAAATGAAGTGCTCTTAATGACGTCCTTCTCCAGATCATGGCATCGGTCTGAACTCTGAAGTCCATGCAACTGGAATGGATGAATCGACGTAAACTTCTGGGTCATCGATAATGTTAGACGTGCTCATCAGTCCCTCAAATGTCGACGGATAGTGGTCGAGGTTCCAGCGCAATCCCTTTGTCGTCAAAACGGCCTCGCCCATCAGAGGCAAGATACCGCAGGTAGACCCATCCACTTGTTTATTGACCAATACCTTGTTTACACCCTTTGGCAAGACAAACGTCAAGTTCTCGTCCGAGACAATGACCATCTGTCGCTTCAAGTAGTTGTTGAACATGACTTTGAGCGTATGGAGTATATGATCCAGCCGGCCACCCAATCCGCCCAGAACCACTACGATGCAATCTTCTGTTGGTTTACCCGCGCGTCGGACAGTGTCCAAGTATCGGAGACTCTTCATGAAATCTGTCGAATCTTGGTCGCTGATTTGTTGGACGCTTGTGCCTTGCTGTTCGTAGTATGCGCGCGGAGACTCTAGTAGCGAGTCTAGATCGCCGACTATTACATCCGGAATATATGTACTCAGCGTTCCTATCTTTTTGCCGAGGTTGTATAGCCGGTTACCGCCGCCATCAACGCAGATTCGGTGGTCTGCTCGCGCCCAGAGCTGGCTCAAAAGCGAAGTGTCCGCATGCGGAATCGGTTGGTTGAGTATGATAAGCGCCAGCTCCTTGCTAGAGGGCCAAGCAGTCGCCGCATGCTGTTCGCTTGGATATATCAGATAGCTGCCCAAGTGTGTGGCGCCGTCAAAGGTATGTCCATCGTGGCAACTGTCACCGTTGCCATCCGCACTCATATTTGACTATTCGTGAGCTAATATAGTGCGCAAAAGCCCCCTTGGCAAAAAATGTATTCACACAAAACAAACAAATAAATAAAGGCAGTAAAACACAGTTAGAGAAGCTAGAGAGAAAAGAAGGATGATAAAGAATGGCAATCGCGCGTCACCACTCGCCATTCAAGGACATCCGCCTGATCTCTTGATTAATGGCGGTTACCCACTGCTCCATCTCGGCGCTAGTGCGCGCCTTGTATACGCCCACACGGCGCCGCATGCTGGAAACCATGGCCATGGCATTCATGCGCTTAGTTCCGTCGCGCTTGTCATCGACGCTTACATGGATCTCGTTCCCTACGCGATAAGCCCCAGGCTCGTTTGGTTCGTGAGTTCTGCCAGATGACCAGCCCGAAGATGCATTGGAGGCTGACGACAAGTAGCCCTCTGTTGACAGCCGCGGCACCTCAGCAGATGCTCTTTGCGCGTCACTCGACTTGCGATGACCGTCGATAGACTGGCCAGGTTTGTCTGGTGAGCGACGATGCTGGCCGAGATTAGAATGACGGTGGTGGTACTTTGGATGGAGCGGCTGACTTGGAGGCGACATCGCATGCGTATCGCCAAATGCTGACCGAGGCTCATGCGCCAGTGGGCTGAATGAAACAGTCCGCTTGATCTCGGCACAGTGGATGACTGGAGAGCCAGCTCTAGACTCTGGCCCGCTGCTGGCATGGTACTCGTCAACAGACAATTCGCTGGCATCGCCCAAAGCATCGTCCGGAACTACTCCAATCTCAGAGGCCTCGCCAGAGCGCAGAATAACAGGCACAAATGTCGGTCGCCATACCGTAAACACGCAGTCGTTAATAAGCTCATGGGATATGACACCGTCAGCATAAACCCGGTCGGCTAGACGGAGACCGCTGTAGTTGCCAATATCCGTCATCACCCATGGCTCGCACATAATGTCATTGGTATTCAGGTCGTCTATAAACCGGCTCACCACATAGCATCGGCGCAACGCCAACGACCGCGATTTTGAATACAGCAAACGCGCTTCAGAGTTATTGGCTATGCTGCTAGTAGCCTCCGACGATATGTCCGACATTGCTGCATGAGCAAACCCTCCACTACTGCTGTCTCGCGCGCTATCAAACAACTGCGACATGCGTGCATCTCGACGCACGATCTGCTCGGCCAATACTGACTGAATTGGGGCGTGTGGTGCTTGCGGACACTTGTACTCGATGATCCGACCTCTCGTCAGGATGCAAAAGATCTTGCGCATGCCCTGGTGGCGATGTCGCTTGCGATAGAGCGTGCCAGACATAATTATATCACGGCATCCGAGGTTTAGACACGCATGCCAAATCGCGCGATCCGCCCATGCCTTCTCATCGTTCCAGTCTGGCATATCCTTTTCGCGGCTGCGACGGCCCTGCAGCGCGTAATTAAGCACACCCACTTGGCTGCGCAGAGTTAGGTCAGACAATAGTCGATTGATCCAGTAGTAGCGCAACTCGGTAAGCCTGCGAACCCACTCATGCATACACTGCTCGCTTGCCGCCCACAAAACCACTGTGGCTCCGGCGCGCGTAACAAGTTTAAACTTGCACGCTGTCTGTCTGTTCTTCTTTGCGCGCAAAAAGCCCAGCAGCTTGCTCTTGGCTTTGGCGCGATGGGTGCCCAAATCAACGCTTGCCGTCTGTGGTGCGTGGCTGGAGCGCGTGGATACGGACTCTGCGTCTACCGACGCTATCGACTCGCTGCGTAGGCTGCCGTCGAGAGCTGTGTCGTCATAGTCGTGTAGTATTGGCACGATCTGGTCCACCTCGGTAATGTTCAGCATGTACTTGGCCATGCTCATTTGCTTTGAGCTCGTGCGCTGATTCGGGTGGTAGTAGCAAACTACTTGGTTGTCACCGCCGTCATCGCCGTCGTTTCGTATTCCGGCAGCCATGGAGCTGGCTGATGCGTGGGCGCCAGGGCACCCTAGCGGAGTATCGCAAGCATTGTCGGAAACGTCCAAGTACTGAACAGCTCGCGGCGCCTTGATAAGAAAAAGCCAGTTGTCGTGCGAGGTCAGCAGCACTGGTCGATAAGTGACAATTTCAGTCCTTCGCTTCTTGTCGCGCTTCAGCATTACAAACCCCTCAACCGACATTGGCTCAGGAACACTAGCCCCATCGATCTCTACCGAGTCAGGATAATGCTCCAGAATGCGGAGCTCCAGCGTGTGCGTCCCCTCAAGTAGCTGAGGTCCAATCACCAACTCGTTGACGCTGTTCACTTTAAAGTTGCCAGTCGAATCGAGAGCACCGCACGGAATCACCCAGTCTAGACGGTCAAAGCGCCGCCACGCCATGCCAACCGACATCAAGCCCTCGCGCTCTGCGTCCAACCACTGCTGCATCTGAGGCGCTATGGTCTTGTCGCCTAGCAAGACGTTGACAACGTCGCGGCGTATATGCCATACAGTTGTTGCTTCGCAGCGCCACTGGTGCTCTAGCTGCCTATCGTCAGCACCGCCTAGCAGTACGTTGTTAGGTACTTCGGCATTGTGGCGGCCAAGCTTGACTTGCACCTTCACGCCCATCTCAGGCACACTGACCAACACCGAGTTTGGCGGCAACTGAGCTGCTGGCGCTATGGCTCCCAAGAAGCATTGCGGATACAAAATCCGTCCAAATAATAGAATCTGGCCAATCTCTCGATACCACTCGCACGCAACTTGGAAGCTTGGAAACTTGACAATCACCACACGCAAAGTGGACTTGCTGGACTCTGATTCCTCAGCCGCCGCGCTGCCCAGGGCTGCTTTACCCTTTTTGTCAGTAGCCGTGTCTTCGGCGTGTCGGCGACTGCAGTACGTTATTGCGAGCGACAGATCCAGCGTCGAAAACAAGGACACTCGGGGTGCAATAGAGATATATGGCGGAAAGAGGACTTGGACAGTTGGACGCTTCTTTGACGTAAGGTAAAATAGGATCCCGCGCTTAGTCAGCGCTAGCCACATCTCTGACCACTCTTGCACGCCCTGTCGAAATCTCTGGCAGGTCGCCTCGTTGTACTTTTCGGTAAACGCCGTATGCGAGGCTGTCTCTCTGCGTACGACGGCGCGGGTGGACAGAATGACTGTTGTCTCGGAAAGTTGTGAGTTGCGGTGGTAATACGCCTTCACCTTTGCGGCTACGGCCATTCGAGATCTCCATTTACTAGAAGGAATTGGCACCTCGGGAGTGGTAGCAGCAGCGGCAGCAAGCTTGTCGGGTAACATCACTTGCTGCAAATACGCTTCTGCTCGCATACTAGCGGTGCTGGAGGATATCGGGACTACAGATAGAGTGGCTTTTAGTTCTGCACTCTGATCCGAGCCAGGCTGCCAGGTGACAGATCGAGCGCGTTTCGCCATTGCAGATCGCATCAGCGAAGTGAGCTTGGAAGGCCCAGTATCTAGGGATTTGCGCCCGGCCACTTGTCCCGAGCCCAAAGAAGCACTGCTGACCAGTGGCGTATTGGACAAGCTCGCCGCACGGCCTCGGCTCGGAGACATTGGTGTAATTTCGAGGCTTTCGTTTGTCGATGTGACGCTGAGTATAGTGTCGAGGCTCTTTTGGCTCACATGAACGGTGGTCGGTCGCTGACTCTGAACATGCTGTTCGCGGTGCCAAAGACGGCTTGGGCGATGAAGGAGTGCCTTCAATGACGACAGGCTGCTTCTGCGCCGAGTGCCATGGGTCTTCGTCTCGGTGTCGCTAACGGGTGTAGCGGGGGACATTTGTACTGGCGACTCTGTCCGTCCCGGCGCAGGGTTTAGTGTGCAGGCAGATGTGGGCGACGACAAAACAGGCATGGGTACAGAGTTACGTTCTGGCTGAGGATACCTGTGCAGTGGCAATACGCCTGGTAGTGAGTCGGGAATGTGTTTGCTGCTGCGACTACCATCGTGTGTGCGCAATCGATCGCTTCGACTCTTTGGAGAATCAACAGCAATGTCGCTGTCGCTATAGTCGCCGCCATCAGAGTGAGACGACCAATCCGATGATCTAGCACCTGACGACCGATGCGAGCCTGACGTCACCGAGGACGACGATGAAGACATAGAACCAACAGAGGATGCGTCATCTTCAGATCCACGCCGTCTTCCAAGGTCACCTTTGCTGCCCCTGGTGGTCCGCGATGTTGACGCTCGTCGACGTATTTTACTGCTCCCACTTGTTTTACTCTCTAGCTTCTCTGCCGTCTTGGCCCACCAGCGCTTATGCCCCTGCATCCAAGCGGTGCTGATAGGCCCGATAAACGCTCGGACAGCCTTGCTCCTGTGGCGAGATCCCTTTGGGCAGTGGTTTGTGTGAGATGCATGCCTAAACACGTTCTTATGGATGGGCTCCTCGTCGAGTTGGATGGGCGCAAATGGGCGCTTGTGCACTGCGGCAGCCGACCCTGAGCAAACAAGTCCCGTCCTATCGGCAACAACCGTATCGTGTGCGGCAGACGCTGCTGTTACGCTCGGACTCGGCCCATATGCCCCCGCAGTACGTCGGTCCGAGGACTCTAGGAATGGTTGCGCAATGCTCATCGGTTAAAAAAAATACAAAATGAGGGCAGAGGAAGCTAGGGAAACAACACCCTCCAATCGCCTGCGTTGGCTAGAGTGACAAGTACAAATTTCGAAATGCAAGATAGTATAAAAGGCACAGCCAAATGAGAACACAAAGCAAATTAGGCTAGCGTGAAGAAAGAGTAAGAGAGCTTGAGCGCATACTGGCCTGACTTTGTCGCGTGGCCTGTCTTTGATCAAGCCGAGATCACAGCTTTGTAACAAACACGGATCGATCATACTAGAAAACCATGAGCTGCAGCCCAGTCCAGTTTCGATTAGGCCAGCAATTGTCGTGATGTTGATTGTGTTATCCTCTCCTTGCCATATATTTTACTTTAAGGTAATCTATAAGTGGAAACACTTTCTACAAGTTATCAGTCACGCTTGAACGAGGTAGCCAACTATTATTTTTGCCCGGAGCCACTAAATACATTAGAGTAGCTACGCTAAATGCCTCCAGCCTTGGCTGACAAGTGCTGAAGCGGGGGTACTTGCTACTGCTCTACATTGTCCCCCACACTCATACAGAGTTTTGACAAGCTTGCCGAAAAGGCGGCAGCTATCCTGATGCATGGCTTGACACTGACCTTGGGATTGACCTCAGGATTGGGAAACGGTAACAAAGTTGACATTCGGCTGTCAGCTGCTCATTATTATTGGCAGCTGATTCAGTTAAATGCGCGTCAGTACATTCTCGGAATATCAAATAGATGTCTGTGTCATGTCTTTATTATCCCCATCGGACATGTGTTTGAAGCGCAACTCCCCAATGCTAGGGTATTGCCTTTATAAAGTTGGGCTTATCCTCAGACCTGAGGCATTGCCAGTTTGACTTTAATACGATTGCCCTTGTAGCTATTCTTTACTTTTTATTTCTTGTAATTTACTTGCAGCTATCACAATACAAATGCAGCTGGGCATTTTGCTAAAGTATGTGTTGCAAATACAATTGGTTGTTCAAGCGGTGTCGGTTGCCTTTAACATCAACTGCAACTCCAACCACGTCTCTTACTATGGCCAAAACTCGGCGAGAAACCAAGTGACTCTGGGATCCTACTGTGCCGACGCCACTGAGGACGTGATTGTTCTAGCATTTATGAACGGATTTCCCAACATCATACTCAACTTTGCCAACGCTTGCGAGACCACCTTTGAAGGCAGTTCATTGCTTCATTGCCCGAACATTGCGGCCGATATTAAATTCTGCCAGTCCAAGGGCAAGGCAGTCATTCTAAGCATGGGCGGGGCATCTGGTGCATATGGATTCTCCAGCGACTCTCAAGCATCTCAGTTCGCCGATACAATGTGGAATATGTTCTTCAAGGGTACTGCGGCGCAGCGACCCTTTGATGACGCCGTACTCGACGGCATTGACTTGGATATCGAAGGTGGCGGCGCCTCTGGTTACACCACTTTTATTAGCCAGCTCCGCACACACTATGCATCCGACCCCAGCAGACAGTACTATATCGCCGCTGCGCCTCAATGTCCATTTCCTGATGCATATATAGGCTCCACGTTGAAGAGTGCCTGGTTTGACATGATATTCGTCCAGTTTTACAACAACTACTGCGGCTTGAATGCGTACCCGACTTGGTTTAACTTTGCTGACTGGGACAACTGGGCCAAGACTCAGTCGCTCAACAAGAACGTCAAAGTATTTATTGGTGCTTTGGGCTCACCTACCGCTGGTTCAACCGGGTATGTCGATGGTCCCGCCTTGAGCAAAATATACACAGAAGTGCGCTCAAAGTACACTAGTCTTGGCGGCATAATGACTTGGGACGTCAGCCAGGGGCGCACGAGTGGAATAGCAAAGACAATTCGATCTGCCCTTGATTTGGGCGGTTCATGTAGCAATTCAACCGGTCAGCCTTCAAATACCGACTCTAGTAGCACGACCGCAACAACTCAATCTCCAAATGAGCCAACAGACAGCACCACTATTCCAATATCTACAACTACTGCAACAGTTACAGAGACTGTAACATCTGTCTCAACATTTGTATCGACGCGAGTTTCGACTATCACAGTTACATCACCATATACAAGCTACTTGACGGTAACTGTGACCTACACAGATCCTAGTCAAGCCATTTCCAGCCAAATTGGAAGCTCAACGCTTGCTATATCGACTAGTCAAACCCGCAATAGCTTGTCTAGCAAGACAGAGAAGACAACGTCACCAAGCGCTAGCAGCTTTCCCACTTTATCAACAGACTCGCCCGTGCCAACAGCGCTTGATCCTTTTCCGATGCCAGACCCAACAGCATCAAAGTGTCCCATTGAGGGTGCGCCATGTACCGAATATACACAGGGCTGCAATGGATCTGGTTACGCTCTTTGTATGGGTGGGAGATGGTCTATATACCCGTGCGCTGCAGGAACCACTTGCTACCTGTATGGAAGCTCAGCCATCTGCGACTGGGCCGGCGCTAGTGAAGGCAATCAGTGCTCAATGAGAAAGATACTCCAGCTACCTGCAGCAACTAAACCACAGAGCTCCTGGCTGGCCCAAGCAAACACAAGGCCAATTTCGGTCTATACTACGGAAGGCGTTGGTGCACGTATTGAATTCATACCGCTCTCAATGTCCCTGGGCAGATACACTGCGCTCGTAAAAATACAAGCGCTAGCACACCCGTTTTCGCACAATTGGAAGCTGCAACTGAAGTTGCCCTGGGGCCAGTCAATCGACCACACTGACCGAGGTCGGATTGTGACCAACAACACGCTTGTGTCAATAGAATCTGCCGATCCAGTCAGCCAAAAGAGCAGCATGGCCATCTCGATGGAAATTAGAGGAAGGTACCTATTGACATATCGCTTGCCAGACCTGACCACAGCGGTTATGAACATAGTATAGTAGATGGAGAGGTATCTTGTGTCGATAGTCAACAAATAGGTGCTAGTGCATTTAAATAATATCAATATTTACAACTCCGTAATGCGACTAGCGGATGGAGACTTGTGTGCTTTGCTTGTGCTGTTTTTGGCAGTGACATCCGCGGCGGCAGCAGCAACAGCCTGTCCCTCACTCTCATATCGTCTGCGCAGCATGGCAATATCAGCAACCATGCACTGCCATGACTCGGTCTCGTGCTGTAGCTGCAATACGATAGAGTGCAAGAAACACAGGCGCTTTTCGGCGCGCTGGATCATAGACCGCTTGACATCTTTAGAGCATGGATGCTCCGTTGATAGAAAATCCGACACCAATCCGTACAAGTCGGATATCATAGCCGCCACAAATTCAGGACGCGAATAAATGGCCAGAACGTCATCAAGTAAGGCGCACTTGGCTTGGCTGCACATTTCCTCGTGGCCAATATTTAATAGCCCCACGATAAGCGCCTCGTGCACGTTTTCGTAAATATCTGCAACTTTGCTAGGTAAGAGTGGCGATACCATGAAAATGTCATGACAAGCAGTCGTGCTGTTGGATCCACGTGGATCTCCGTTAAGGTGTCGCATCATATAGACATAAGCAAGGCTACAAGCGATTTCAGGATAAAAGAATGGGAGTTGTGGTTTAGAATAGGTTACTAGACCAGCAGTTGTGTATATAGAGAGCAAAATACCAACAAAAGCACCATACATGCAAGCAAACTTACCTGGCTTGGGCAATTTGGAATAGCACGCTCGGGTGTACCTTCTTAGCCAACTGCTGCACAGGAGTACCGATCTGCAATATCTTTGGCACTGATCCATGTTTTGCCTGGATCTTTGGCTCGATCTGACTATTGCTATCGCCTATCTCGACCACTTTTGGCTCGTTTTCAGCGGTCCACCAAGGAATCCACGGTTCTAGCAGTGCATCGACTTCGTTGTGGTCAATTAAGCGTAAAAACTCATCTCGCTCGCTTTCTGTTAGCCGACTCCAAATGGCGGCTGACGCTGTCTCATCTTCCAAGTCGATTCCATTTAACCTCTCAGCGAGCTCGGCCTCTCCTTCCTCTTCATCCGTATCACTACCACTATCAAGCTCACCTTGGTCGTCGGCAGAGTAGTCGTTGTAGCGTTGAACCATCCGCTGCATCTCTAATTTAGTCGCATCGTCAGCCTTTCGTGCCCGCAT
>JANBQS010000524.1:0-16024 GCA_027577415.1 Coemansia sp. RSA 922
ATAGACGCTGTGAGAAAGCCAGGCTGAGTGTCGCAGTATTATCCAAATACAGGCTCGTGCACAGGCCGAGCGCAGAGCCTCAATTAGGTGCGGAAAAGAGTTCACATGGACAAGGAGGCCGAGCAGCTGTCGAGCCATCAGTGGCAATTATAGAAAGAGCGGCGTTTGATATCGCTTGCTTTCCCATGGGAGTGTAGAATAGACAGGTAGCAGATAGTTGGCTATGCAGAGCAACAAACAAAACGACTCAGCGAGGCGTCAGCTTGCAAGCCCAATTCGATTGGGGCAAGGTGCAGTCATTGGCAATCCAGAGTGGATCGTGTGCGAGTACATCACTCAAAGAGTGCTCATATCCTCCCATGTAAGATAAATTAAGTGCCCGCAGGAAGGAAGGCTTGTGCTGGATATGTGTATTGTGGACACCAGATGCGGGTAGGTACATGAGCGGGTGCGGCAGGTCTGGGGGGCGCTGAGGCTGCTGCGGTGGTGATAATGATGGTGGTGGTAGTGTCGGGTCGGAGGTGGGGGTAACCGGAAATTTTGCCATGAATGGAAGTAGGCGCGGCACAGATATCCTTCCGGGGGGCGCGCGCGGCCACAGGGCCAGACTCATCGGCAGCGGCTGGATTTGAGCTGACCCAAGCAAGCCGCATGGGGCCCGTGCAATAGCCTCGAGCCAGCGCGGGCAACTCCCAAGCAGAGTAGCAGGGCATAGCATTGATGTTTATGTTTTCACAGCTCTTAAACATCCAACTAGCCATTCTGTCTTCTCTTCTCTTCTCCTTTGCTTAGCTCTACTGCCCTCCCTCTCTTGTTATTTCTTAACTGTACCCCCTGCGATACCACCGGTTATCCGACGGCCCCTCATCGTCAGTCACTGGCCTCCCCAGCACTCACATTTACCGCAGCGCAATACGACACCGCAGCTCTACGCTTTCGTCTTCTAACCCACTCGCCCTTTTTGCGACATAGAAAAAAAGCCCCTTCACGCCGACCGCACAGTCTCGCTTGTTCTGCTCTTCTTTGGCATTCCCCAACCCGAACAGCCGAGGCTACCCGCTCTGGCCAAAGTCAGAGCACGTCTTCTCCCGCCCTTTCCAGCTCGCCCAACCCCCTTTGCCGCTTCCATCCTCGTCGCTTGGCTGGGGGCAAAGTCACGGCCCTGCCCCCCCTCTCTCGAGCTGCTTGATTAAAGCGGGCTTTGAATCGCTTCTTGTCCCTTATCCCAGGAATCGAAAGGGCGCCTTTTTGCTTGCTTGAGAGCGCAGCTTTCCTCTTTTGGCGAAGAGAGCTCTCCCCCACAGTGCCCGCACATACGCACCGCCTCCTCACTCTGCACTACATCCTCTTTTTCTTATTTTTTTTTTTTGCCAGCGCTCTCTTTCTTTTCCGTTCTACTCTGTTCGCATATTTTAGCTCATCTTTTTTAACTCTACCGCTTCTCTCTCACACTTTTCTTCTCTTCATCCACTCTAGCTCAACACTACCACCTCACTTGTCAACGGCTTGCTCGCTCTCCTCTACTTGAGAGAATCACCTGGAACCTTGCACCGTCGTCTCCACTGCCCAACAAACACCGATTTGGCCGTGTTCGCTGGAGACCGCTCTCGCATCCAACCACTCGCACCTTTCCTTTTTTTTCCACACTCAAGCCAAGGACGGTGTGACTTTTCGCTTCTTTTTTTTTTTTTTTTTCTTTGAACGCCCCTGCATACGGTGGTTTGGTTGGCTCTTATCCAGCCCGTCATTCGCTTATTTTTTTCACAGCCCCCTGGCGCACGCACCTCCTGCCCCTCGTCCTCCACACACGGCTCAGCCGAGGAACTGAGGCCCCACACTGTTTCTATAGCCCCGGAAGAACGCACATCCCCACTTTTCGGCCATGGCATATTCCTCCCCATTTGGAGTTCCAGTTTCGGGAGCTGAATTCGAATTGGAAGAGCTGCGTCGCCTGCCAAGCACGGTTGATCCGTCGCCGATCGACCGCCACTCGGCTGGCCCACGCGCAAGCCCACGCGCAGCCACATTTGAGTCGTCCCAACAAATGCCGCCACAGCTTTCGCACTCGCATTCGTTTGGACAGTTCCAGTTTACGTCAAACACGTCACCGTCGGCACTTTCGCCACCCATGCACCACGTGCCGAGCTCCCACCAGCAGCCAGCGCAGCAAATGATTTTGCAGAGCCACCTATTTTTGGGTGACTGTGCTCCAGCGCAGGCTTCGTCGTCCTTGCCGTCGCTGGCCACGCCTGCCCCCCTGCCACATTCGGCATTGTATCCGGGCTTTGCTTCCGTGCAGCAGCAGGGCTATCTGCAGCAGCTCCCGCAGCTGTATGCCTCGGCTGCCCCCGTGCAGCTGTGGATGGGCGACATTGAGCCCTGGATGGACGAAGAATACATCCGTATAGTCTGGAACAGTCTCGGCGAGACCGTCGCCGTCAAGATTATTCGTGATCGCCTGACTGGTGCCATGGCGAACTACTGCTTCATCGAGGTCTCTACTCATGCCGATGCTGAGCGCATCCTTGCTCTGCACAACGGGAAGGCCATGCCTTCGTCCCCTGACCGCCTGTTCCGCCTCAACTGGGCCACTGGCATGGCACCCGGCACCGGGTATCCCCCGCTACAATCCTTCGCCACTGCGGGGGCGCTTGAGAGCCCAGGAGGTTTGGCCGCTTCTGGCAACACATACGCTGCTACCTCTGGTGGCTTGTCTCTTTTGGCCTCTCTGGATGGGCCCGAGTTTTCACTGTTTGTTGGCGATCTGGCGCCCGAGGTTACCGACGTGCAGCTGGTGCACGAGTTTCGGAGCAGATATGGCTCGGTGCGCACAGCCAAGGTCGTCACCGATCCCGTCACGCTCTTGCCGCGCGGATACGGATTTGTCCGCTTTGCTGACGAAGCCGACCAGCAGCGTGCGCTCGTCGAGATGCAGGGCCATGTCATCGGGTCGCGGACTATTCGCGTGTCGACTGCGACGCCCAAGCGCACGTCGACCACGAGCTCCTTTCAGCAGCAGTACCAGCAACAGCTACCAGCTGATGGCGGCCTGGCAAGGGATGCTACGGGATCACCAGCTTTGTCTGAGTCAAGCTCCGATAGCAATGCCTTGTACAACCCGGCCACCGACCCCAACAACACGACGGTCTTTGTTGGCGGGCTAATGCACCCGGTCAACGAAGAGGAACTTCATTCATTTTTTGCCGTCTATGGCGACGTGGTCTACTGCAAGATCCCGCCCAACCGCGGCTGCGGTTTTGTGACCTTTTCTAAGCGTGGCCACGCCGAGACTGCCATGCGCGCGCTCAACGGCCACATGCTGGGCGGATCTCGCGTCCGTCTGAGCTGGGGCAGATCGCAGAGCCATGCGCGTCACAACCACCGGCACCATTATCATCATCACCACCACCACCATCACCACCACCGGCAGCAAAATAGTAACGGTGGTAGTAGCAGCGGCGCTAATTCGCACAGGAACAGTATTAGTGACCAGAACGGCCTGCTGTCTCGGCGCTCCGTCAGCCTGGGAAAGAGCATTGCAGCTGCGGCTCCCTCGTCTACTGCTCTTGGACTTGGACTTAGTGGGGCGTCGACTTCAATGCTCGGCATGGCTTCTCAGCACGGGCTGATTAGTGCAGACGCGGTAGATGAAAATTCGCCTCCTCCAGCCACGTCTTCCGCGTATCCCAACCCGCAGCACTCGGCTGGATCTTCTGGTGTCAATTATCCTGGCGCCCTAACTCACGCTCAGCAGCAACAACAGCAGCAGCAGCATGTACTAGGCGGATACTCCATGACTCCCCACTCGGCCTTTCACCCGCTTTCTCCGATACATTCTGTCGCTGCATCGACTACTGACGAGTTTGGTGGAGGTAGCGAGGCCGCGAGAGGTGGGATTTCGAGCACACTTCTGTCTCATTATTATACTGGATTCCCTCAGCAGCAGCAGCAGCAGCAGCAGCAGCAGCAGCAGTTGCCGTACTACTACTACCAGCCGCAGGAGCAGTCAATGCTGGCCACTCCGATAACGGCGCACCTGCATCAAAGTGCCTCCGACCTGTCGCCTTCCGCCACTGGGCATTTCAGTCGCCAGCCATCTGCGCTAGCCATGAGGTCCAGCGGCCAGTTTGAGGGCTTGCACCCGATGCAGCAAAATATGTATGCCAACCAGTACGACGGCAGAGGAGACGTTGCTGGTAATGGCCTGTCTAGCACGATGCTGCCTAGCCTGGCAGCATGTCCCAGTGAACTGCTCACTCGTCGCCTCAGCGCTCTGACCCTCGGCAGCGCGGCCCATCTTGGGTCTAACGAGCTACAATCATTCGGCGGCGGTCCGTCTCCGAGCGTGATCACTGCATCCACCTTGGCGTCGGCGCCTACCCTCAACAGGCGCCCAAGTGCTGGCGTTATTGGGCAGCGTCGGCTCTCGTCAAAATCCTCATTCTACCAGCCACCGCACAAGTCCTCGTCGCAGCTTGCAATGGCACAAATGTGGCCCACTACTGTTGAGCACTCGTCGTCCATGCCGCTGACACTGAACCCCGGCGAGTTTAATGCCAGTGGTGCACTTTCCACACCCTCTTCATCGGCACGGCTCTCGACGTCGTCGCTTTCGTTTTTGGCCATGACTCCGTCGACGCTCAACCACGACCATTCGGGCAACGACAGCGGCGACAGCCGCAGGCAGAGCAGTGACGATAAGAATAAGCGCGACAGCCAGGACCAGCTGAACTTTGCGTTTGATGGCAATACCTTTCATATGATCTGACTGATCGGCTGTTTTGCTAGACCGGTGAAATCGGCGGTCCAGGCACATTTGATGTTCGATCAATCCATCCTTTCCTTTCTTCGCTCCCTTCGTTGTAACTTTTTTTTCTTCCAATTCTGAATTCATCATTTTTTGCACAAATGTTTTATTGAAATTATTTCCTTGTTGTTGACAGTCTTTAGAGCTTGACTTGGAGTCTACGCAAGGGCCGCTTCTTCCTGAGTGTCGAGTGAACTGGGTACAGTGCAAATATGAGCTGCCACAGAATGGTAGCGCACATATTGGCTATGCAAATGCCCCAGAGCTCATAGCGACTGTCATTTGGGATGATGTTGTGCCCAATGTCACTGTTGTAGTCCTCGATACTGAACGACGGGTGGATGTCAAACTCGCTTGCCAATACGCTCTTTGATCCGCAGTTGAGGCGGAAGCGGCAGCCTAGCCAGTTCGTAGGCGCCAGCAGCACAATCGAGATGATTGCAACATACACGGCCCAGAGGAAGACGAGGGCGTAGTTGCGGTACCAGCGGCGACGGAAGTAGAAGCCAAAGTTTACCACCATGGCGTTGTTGACAAACTGGAACAGACACACGATGGCCAGAATGGACGCCTCGTAGTTGTCCGCCAAGAGCCACCATTTGGCAATATCGGTTGTCGACGAGTCGAATTCGTTGCAGCGGAACCAGCTCTTTCTGTACAGCCATCCAAACGCGCCCGCGAGGAAGGTAAAGTTGATAAATACCGTACCCAACGCTGTCGCCAGCACTTGGGGCCCTAGAATGCGCGCGGTGGGGCGATGCTTGGAGAGCTTAGTCGCCGGACCGCTGTAGGCCACGCAGATCGACATGATAGTGTTGATAAAGGCGTCGACCCAGATCCACGTGTTGCTCGAGGCTGTGTTTGAAAAGTAGAACGAGAAGATCTTGAGGAAGGTCATCGTCTGGCCATATAGAATCAAGTACAAGTACCCGGCAAACGATGTGGCCAGAGCTGAGCGTCCCTGGATCATCAGCTCAACGCACGAGTTTATTGAGCGGTCGCTGCTGGAGAAGGGCGACACAATCGAGGCTTCTGCGTCAGATAGAGCCAGCCCAACGTGCGCGGCGCGTAGGGCGCCGCAGTCGTTGCCACCATCTCCGCACATGGCCGTGATACCGCGCTCCATATGCAGTTGCACACAGCTGACCTTATCGTTTGGCAGCATGCGCGCGAACACACGGGTGAAGAGTACATACTGGCGGATTAGACCGACATCCTCTAGATGGTTGTAGGCCTTGCCTGTCATCGCCAACTCGACATCACCATCGGCACGACCATCGATAACGGTATCAATTACCGACTGGCTGACTACCTCTTCTTTATCCACATCCGTCCAGTAGAGATCACCGGCTTTGGTCAGGTCGCCTAGGTAAACGGTGGCAGACTCGTTCATTAGCCCGGCGCCCTTGGCGATAAACACTCCTGTCAAGGCAGTGTCACCAGTGATCATGACAGTCCGAGTAGATCCATCCTTGAGCTTGGCTATCGCCTCGGGCGTGTCAGGCTTTAGCAGGTTCTTAAAGACAATGAAGCCTACCAGCGCCGAGCCGTTCTCCATGTCGTCACGACTCCAGTTCTGCATATCGCTCAACTCAATATCTCCAAGGTCGCGGTGGCCCACTGCCAGCACATAGCCGCCCTGGCGAGCCATGCTGTTGGCCGCCTGCATATAGTTGTCAGGGACCGTGCTGTTATCCAAGTGCTCTTTGATCTTCTCGAACGAGCCCTTGACGAATACGTGCACATGGCCATCGCGAGGATCGCGGACGGCGACCGACATTGAGGCACGCGAGTGCAAGAACTCGAAGCGCTTGATAACATCCAATTGTAGTCCCAGGTCTGGAACCATGATGGTGTCGAGGGCGCCAGGAGTCGGCGTCGTGGATATCTGGCACTGTGTGGTGCGGAACATCTCAATGTCCACTGGGTTGCCAATCATCAGCCCGCCCTCGACCTCGGCTACAGCGTGGCACGTGGAAGCGGCAGTGCGCATTAGATCGGGCAGAGCGCTAAAGGAATCGACGAACGAGTCAAACGACGGCGCCTTGGTGTCATCTCCGCTGTTGTGCGCGCACAATCCGCCGTAAAACTCAAGGCCTTCTTTGGTTAGCGTGCCCGTCTTGTCAAAGCAGAACATCTGGACCTTGCCAGCCATGATTACGCGGTCCAAGTTGACACAGTAGATCTGTTTCTTCTTCAGGCGATTGGCGGCTACCGACTGACCCATGACAAGGGCGGCTGGCAGCAGAGGCGATATGAGCTGGGAGCAGGAGAACATGGCATAGAACCAAGAGGCCGACGGCTGGGTCTGGTAGAACACCATGGCCAGGATAAACACCAGGATGGCATACAGGATGAGGATACCGAAGACTAGGCGCAATTGCTCGTTAAAGATAAACGAGATCGGCTGCGGGAACAGAATCTCTTGTACAAGCTGGCCCTTGTCGGTCTGCGTTCCAGTGTGTACGCATAGCCCGATGGGCTCTGAGACTGACCCGTCGGATGTCGTCACTGCTTGGGCTTGAGAGACGCTGGTACCGGCGAATAGCGTGTTGATCTTTCCCGCGCCGCTCTTGTCGTGAATACCATCGTCGTCGTGGATAGGGAACTTGCGTATCGGCAGCGGCTCGCCTGTTAAAGAGCTCTCGTCGCTGACAATGTTGCCGCCGAGAACTACGGCATCACAGGGCACATGCATGCCTGCGGCCACACGGAAGACATCGCCAGGTACCAAATCGATGGTGCTGAGCTCCTGCCACTCGCCATCGCGCAATATCGAGCAGGCTTCACTGTGCTCTGCCATGCGCTTGACTCTCAATTCGCTACGCACGCGCACAACGACCTTGACTATAGCCGACAGCAAGATAATGCACGTATCGATGACGCCGATGATGTAATAGTTCCAGTAGTAGTACAGCCACATGACCATGAACTGATATAGGTAGAAGAACTGCGACATCTCGAGTGCAAAGGCCATGAAGTAGCTGGGTACGTCGACGCTGATAAAGTTGGGGCCAACAAGGTCAAAGCGCGCACCGGCTTCGTCGCTGCTCAGACCGCCGGCGTGGCTCTTTAGCTGGTTGTGCGTAGAGCCCAAGTCGAACTGGTACGGGCTGTACTGCGCTGAGCTCTCGTTGAACACGTAGCGCGTGCACATGTAGTTGAAATAGCGCTGACCCGTGCGTGGAATGCGTTCGATCTTGCATGTCTTTACATGGTAGTTGGCGCGGATAAGCTTGACAAAGTTTTCCTCGGCGCGCTTTGCTAGCCTTA
The DNA here is from genome assembly GCA_027577415.1 of Coemansia sp. RSA 922. Classification (NCBI taxonomy): domain Eukaryota; kingdom Fungi; phylum Kickxellomycota; class Kickxellomycetes; order Kickxellales; family Kickxellaceae; genus Coemansia; species Coemansia sp. RSA 922. The sequence goes on from JANBQS010000524.1 coordinate 8,081, forward strand.
CAAACATTGACGTCGAGCTGGCCATCCGGAGCTCAACTAGCTCTCGCTCGATTTGAACGCAGGTACCCTCGGCGGGCAAGCACTCGATTCTGAAGTAGTTGCGGATACGGTCTTGGAAAGTGCAGCAAACGACCAGCCAAGTCGTAGCAAAGATCCAGATCGGGATCAGTGTCTCGTCGAGCAGAGAGCTGTTGTAATGAGCCAGGGAGGCTACCTCGCCTAGCGTGCCGTAGTAGTCTCCAGTCCAGAAGCCCAGAAACACGAACCATCCCAAGGATACAGCCAGAACCGAGACGAAGCCGATCCAGCCGAGCACGTCGTTTTTAAAGCCCTTGAGGCGCAACTCGGTCCCCTCGTCGGCACTGGCAGTAGCAGAGGCGGAGGTGCCAGATCTCTTTTCCTTCGAGGCCGAGGACAGGCTAGCGTCGTCGATCAGCTTGCCGGATAATGGTTTAGTGTCTTTGGCATTGGCGACAGCCACTGCTGCTGCCGTTGCAGTAGTGAATCCAGACTCCTTTCGACGCAAGCGCTTGACGGTTTTCTCGCGGAAGTACTTGTACACGACCCAAATTGCAAGTATGATTGCCTCTGCGCCGGAGCAAGCGAAAACGCCGAGCCACAGCGGCTCATTGTACTTGTAGTGGTACTTGGGCGCCTTGGGGCATTGCTTGCCAGCCCAGAAACGTCGGCCGTTGCTGATAGGCAGATTGGTCGCCAAGTCCTGCTCGGCACTCCACCGGCCCCAGATGGGAACTATGCCAGAGACGTTGAATTTGTCCGCGCAAAAGTCTATTGTCTGGCTTGGATCCTTGGCGTTGTAGTGGTCAATAGTGACGTCAAGGAATGAGGCGCAAGGCACAAGACCTGCCGCCTGCTCGGGAGGGAACTGGAAGCCGCAGCCGCAGGGGTTCTTTCGGGCGGGAATGTCTCCGCAAGCAGAACTACACGACCCGTCGATACACAGCTTCTCACCGGTTGGGCACAAGTCATTGCCATAGCCCTGCGGGCACAAGGCCACGTCGCTTACACACAACTGTGGGCATAGGGCGCCTGTTCGCGTACGCAGCGGGCATGGTCTGCCGTCGACATCGACTTCGTTTACTATATAGAGTGATGCAAAAAGGTACAGAAAACATTTTGAGCAATGGTATGCATATGTCAAGCCCAACTTTACCAAAATAAACCACAGCGCATATCAACCTGCTGGCATACATACCTGAATTAAAAACTGGTTTTGTCCAAGCGCTCTGAAGCAAGACGCTTGACAGGGCCAGCTGTAGAGCTCTGGTTGTTAGTGATGATTTCAGCCTCATTTGACTGAATAATAAAATAAAAAGTCAGAAACCCTGGTGAATAATGTGTAGGGAGAATATAAAGATATGAAACTCTGTCGCTTGGCACCAACTAGAAGTAAATAAAAAAAATGTGAAAATGTGAAGATAAAGAATGAAAGGAGACACCTGTAAGGTCGAGGTGGAGAGTGGGGGGCTCTTATACAAGATATGCCTGTCAATTGCCAAGTCACTCAACGCTCTAGAGCCAATTCCAATACACAAGGACACGAAAAAAATAGGGGGCGAGGGAAAAGGGGGGCGCGTGGGGAGACACACTAGCCTGTTGATCTGTGGAGGCAGTATGACGGCATGGCACAAGTGGGGGCGATCGCCTCAAGCCAAAGCGTGCTCTCCTTCCACTCACAGCGAGCAGGCGATTTGCAGTATGAAAGGCGGCAACGCCTCCCACTCACTCGTACACCAAGTGAGTGGAGGTGGCGGCGAATGAGCGGGCACCAAAATAGGCTGTGCAACCCAGTACTTTCAACTCACGGAGTTTCTTGCTTAATTGCTGATCCAATGAGCGCCAGAGCAAGATATTTCCCACTGCTAAATATTTTTTATCATTGATCTTTGTACCTTGCTTCAAGCTCGCTCGTTGGTTGGCTCGTCTCCACAGGTACTGGGCCCACTTATTTTTTTTATGACAATCATGATGTCATAATGGACCAAGAAGGTGGACACGCCTGAGATTAGAAGATAATTATTCAAGCGTGTGCAGGGATTGTCGGCGCTCAGCTGAGGATTCTCAAATCCAGCGGCCATAGAACTACGTCATGGAAATTTCCTCACTCTTTAGCGCCGATCAAACAAATGAGCTTGTAAAAGAAAAAAGGGATAGCCAGTGCTTCAATGTTGCACTAAACTTGTTTGGGTTTAAACCCGCAATATTGCGGATATCCACCTTGCCAGCACAAATAAAGTAGAAGAAACATGATATGCATATTATTGTTACGATAACAAACGTGAATAAGACTTTTACGAGAATAATAAATAAGTTTAGAAAGGTTCAAGGAAAACGTATATGAAAACTAAAAAACAATGTTACTCCCTCTATAGTCGTGGCGGCTTGGTCTGTGAAGCCAATGCACTTGTTCTTTGTGATGGATCTTGAGTATCATCGCGGAGATAGAGATCTTGATGCTGAAGGGCGAGAAGATCTGCCATGAGACTCATGATCCGCAACATTATCAAGAGCATAGAAATGTGTGGTGCTGATTCCAAGCAACATGCAGCGCATAAGGCTGAACCGTTTCTGATGAACTTTTCTTCGTTGCTTTCATTTCCACCACAAGCAAGTGTATATATTTATTGTTGCTGTTATTGTAATTTTGCAACAAGGAGTTTATGGACAATATGAAGAAGCTATTTACCCATTGGCGTCTACTCTGAAAGAATGCATTTAGAAGCGCCTTTATTGGGTATTGGGTATTGGGTATTGGGGAGCATAGTTCTGAGAGAAGAGAACTATTGTTCCATACAGTGCCTTGATGCAAATGCAAAAGCGATTGTTACTTGACAAGAGTATGTGCGAAAAACCAGGACTACATGTAGCATGCAATGCGACTTATGACATCCAGCAGAATGTCTATAGATTGAGATGACAATATCTAACTGCACTAAACACTTTTGGAGTGAATATAATATTAGATGTGCACATCTCTGTTGTAAGATATATATGCGACATGATTGACTATTTGATGGATTTATATGGCTAGACTGACTACGACAGAGCGGCTAATGTCCTTGAGCCATATTTCAACAGACATGATACACATCTTGGCTTTGCTGATGTTGGGTGGCATATGCTGGATCTACATTAAACGTGCAATGCTATTGGGTTTCTGCAAGGTTAAATGTGTCAATAATCGATGACTCTGGCTGTTACAAGAGTAGATTTAAAATGTCAAACAATAAATATTAAAACAAGAGAATAAACTCCCCAAATCCCAGCCTAGTGCTGAATGGGAAAACAAATAAATACTAGCAAGAAATACTGTGGAAATCCCAGTCAACTGCTGTCTCCTGTGATGTCACATATGGCTTCTATGTGACATGTGTACTGGGAGATTATATACTCGAGAAAGTACTGCAAGGCTACAGCTCTGAGAAGCATAAAAAATCAACATGAAGTTACTTGATTGATCCACTTGGATCTAATCCTGGGACTTCATGATGCTTTAACAGGTTCATATGGTAGTGTGGGAGCCAGTGGTACTCCTGCCTCTAGCCCCAAACAATGAGCTAAACCACGGACTCTGGTAGGACTGCATGTATGCTCTATCAAACAAAGGATATTGCATGTAACAAATACCAATTGACTAATTGACAACATATCAAATGATCCAAGTTTAGCTCAAAATGAGTACAGTTTGTGATTCAGAAAAAGGGGATGTAGCTCAGTGGTAGAGTGTTCGCTTTGCACTTAGCAAGATTGCGAAATGCCCGGGGATCGAAACCCCGCTTCTCCAAAATCATTTTTTTCATTATGAATCTCTAATTATATTATGCATTTTTCTTTTTTTTTTTTTTAGCTTGCCTTAAATAATTTGCAAAAAGAAAAAAATTCATCTTTTTCTTTTTGTCATGTTTTTTGGATAATAATTTTACTATTTGAACGTCTAGTATTTATATCCTTGCTAGTTCATGAACCAAAGGTAGAATTATTATCTGATTAGCTTTATCATATATATGCTAGTAAAAATGAAGTACTACTGTTAGAGGCAGGTGGTATTCAATTAAATTTAATGTCCAAGACAAGTAGATGGTGTAATATTTAACCAGCTAGCTGCTCTCTTGGAGCAAAGTGTAAAGTTATTATATCATTTGTTCCTTCTATTTATGTGCTTGCCTGCTCAGCATTCAGGTTGGGAACTGGGTGTATTTTTTCTTTGTTTATTTTATTTTAATATTTTTTTGTGGAAGACATTCTCTTAACAAACACCATCACCTCATTCAGTTTTAGAAGGGCACCTCTCACATGTGATCATCATGGTCAATCGATGTCTCCTGTGACATCACATATGATGGCCATTATTATTCACTAGTATTTAATGGTTTGCCTACTCAGCACTAGGCTGGGAATCAGAGATTTTTCTTCTCCTATTTTATAATTTATTGTTTAACATTTTAAAAAGCTACTCTAGTAACTGCACCAGTCAGTAATTTGAATTTGTTGAGGCATTAGAGGCACAGGTACCTGAACTGCTGGTTTATCCCTAGATCCAATGGCTGGAGAACACATGTCAAATTCTTTGGCAAGTTGTCAATACTGGCTTCCAGGGCATTAAGGGCTTTCTTGCTTCCTATATTGACATGGGGGGGCAGTTATCAAGAATGAGCACAGGCTTGTTAGAGTCAAGATGATGTTGGCAGAGCCAGATACCCAGGTGATAAACAGCACACTTGTCAGTTGACCATGGTTAGCAACATTGAAAATACTGTCATCACCAAGGGCATTAGCTATGAACACACTATCATCCTTGTGGAAAATAGGAAACAGGGGTAGCTTATGACTGCCATTGCCATTGCATGCCAACACAAAGTGCACAGAGATCTTGGCACTCATTCCCTATATCTTAGCATTAAATGCATATATTTTACTCAGTAATTAGTGTAGGATTTCGATGCTCAATGACGATATCCGACATTTTTATTGTGCCTAATATCAACGGCTGTAATCAACAGTGCCTTGATCATGAGCAGTAGCACCGTTACTGCCCCATGGACCATTTGCCCTATATAAGGGGCTGTGCACCAGCAGCTGTAGACTAGTTAGGCAATCACCTTTTATCTTTATTACTTTTTATTTATTCAAATACAAAAGACGTAAGGACTGGTGAACTTAGGCATTAGCTGCAAACAACTCGCATACTCCAAACCTACAATTAGTATGCACAATATCCCAATACCTACACAGAAAAATAAACAATGGTAACCCACATAAATACTGAATGTAAGTGCCAATTCATTAACATTGTAGAGGTCTGATAGATGAAGGCCATTGAAAGTGGTATGGAATTCACTCCTCCATGTGGTGATTTCTACAAGAGAATAAGAAATAAGTGGAGATTTGGTATTGGTAATGGTAACTCAGCTAATGATATTTCCCATCATCATCTCATAAATAGTTTTAAACTCATCAAATTGTATACACTAATAACAGTGCAAATGATCTCCACTCCCACAGTCCATGAGGATGGCTCTCAGCTTGTCTAAAAGTTTGTTTGTAGTTGCCATCTCTCCTTGCTCATCCATTTTGTTCAACAACATGGCAAACTCCTCATATGCCAAGATCAAGTAAAGGTTTTTGTCTACCTTGATGTTTCAATGGGACAAGGAGTTTAAGACCCCATATTCAAGATTTCACTGGCCCTCAACAGTAGTGTATTATTCATTCTGTTTGTTAATACACCCATGTATGAGGCATTCTACCTAGTTACTTGTAAACTATGTAGAGCCACAGCTAAGTACTTCTGGTAAACCAGGGCAGAAATGTAGTTAAAATATATCTGCAATTAGGAACAAATGGATGGGCACTCACTACAGCTTTTATGCAACATCTATATAGGGGTCAGTAAATAATCTAATTTACTACATCAAGTGTACATAACATCGTTCACTAGCAAATGAGTATTACAGGGTGATATTTAAATATTGAGAATTAGTAACTGACATTATAAATACTACCTTTATTCCAGTAATTCTCAGCCCTGTAGTTTACAACACAGTAGGAGTTTTATGTGATATTTAAGTATTATTGGAACAATAGCCTATTGTTTTTTTTTTTTTTTAAAAAAAAAGTCCTTGATCAACTAGCTACAGAGGGTCAAGCACTTCTGTGCAAATGTCCAAATAACTAAAGACTATCCTGAGACTGCTTAGAAGAGAGCATATTAGAGGGTTCTGAGTATTTTTGGGTGGGATAGTTTTGCCATGATTAGGTGCATGTCATGCTGTTAACATGTGCTACAGACTGATTGCCAGGAGGGGTGCAGAACTCTGGTGGTTGGGGGATCACCCTCCTACAATAGTATAGCCTATCAGTGTATAAGCCCTCTCACTACACAAGAGGGCAGAATAGATTCCTTATTCCTCTTTACATTGGTTTATTGTTATACCCAAAGCCTTGAGCAGCATCAGTGCCATAATAAGCAAAGAGTAGAGCTTGCTCCATTCCACAAATGCAGTAGCATTGTCAGTGTACCTATGCAATTCCAAGACATGAATATCATGATAGTCAGGAGCTGGCTTGACAATTAATGATGACCACATGCAGTTGACAGGAGATATAAACATTGGCACTACAATATACTGGATTAGCTTAGAGTAGCCACCTTTGACAATGCTGAGCTTGATAATAACTCATATATCACAGAATCGACATGGTGAGTCCATTTGCCAAGCAATACACCCACAACACATAGGTATATCCAGAACTGGGCTGTCAGGTAAGTTGAAGTAATAATAGAATTAGATACTCATATTCAAATATGTTTTCACTCCATATACTTCCATGCTACTGCATATACTTTGCACCAAGCTGCCCAAGCCAGCACTCAGGCATGACTGGCACTGGAAAGCCATTCATGCTGTTAAGTTGAATATTTGTATTTTGATAGTAAAAATAAATTACTAGAAACAAGACCCTGTTCCTTGCTCTATTGTCATGAAAAACTGTTTCTTGTACCTGTCCTTTATGCTGATCTGATTTATTAACTGATCAATATTGTTAGCACATTTGTTGCTAACAAGAATACAGGCAGAAAAGACACCAGTAACAAGCCAGGTAGATGGGAATGAGTTCAAAATGCTGAACAAGCAGGGACAGTGTCATGAAGAACTAATCACGATCACTAAATCAGTGTACTGGGCAAGGGTTTGTGGCTAAGCCACAGTAGAACATTGTTATTTAAAGGAGTTTATTGTTGTTTACAAAATAGAACTCTTTATCTTCTCTTTTATTTATTTGAATTACATTCTAGTATCACACAAGGGGAAATAGATATCAGAAAGAAAAGAGGGAATGTAATGGCAATTGCTCTCTTATCTGTTGTCTTTGGTAAACTTCAGCTACTTATTACAAACATTCTGACAATATGATTACACTGCTTGACCCTCTAAACTACCATCAATGGTTTACCACTAGGAATACCACTAGAGATATAGCAGAATATGTGAAGTTGTACCTTAATTTATTTTGTGATGACAGTAGTACCAATAAAAAAGAAGAATGGTTTTGTAGTGTTGACTTCAAGGAAGCATTTCCACAGCTATACAGGTATACCTGCCAAGTGTACCAAGTGCAGCACAATTGGTGCTTTGCCTGGGAGTTTGCTATCTGCAGCCATGAAGTTTGTGTGTGCCACTTTGGCAATGACATGGCTGTATCATCAAAGCCAATGAACGTCACCACACCTGAGGGCTGGCATGCCTTTATTGAGCTCTTGGTCAACTGGTCAATGTGTGAGGACTCCCAGCTTGGCTGCTGTAGATTTGTAGTCTAGCTTATTTGGCGTTAGCCTAAGTCACCATTCTAATGTCTCGTATTAAATAAAATAATAAAAGATATAAGAAGTGAGTTAAAAGAAACCTAAGCCCGTAATGCCGT